>JAXBDA010003573.1:0-33861 GCA_036023075.1 Gaultheria prostrata
CCACTCAAATTAGTTTTTTGGTTTTTTAGTTTTTTGGATTTTTTATGTGGGAGCTCGTAATACGCGTTTGACTTTTGTGGTTTTTGTGGTTTTTTATGTGATATATTGTGAGGGGATGACCTGTCTTGAAAAGCGCAATAAGCTGGCTTTTGGCTTTTTGAGTTAGCGGAACAGGGCCTTAGTATGTAGGGAGAATTCCACTTTGGCACTTCTAGTTTGGGACATTGTGTACATTACTCTCACTCCCTCCCTCAGTATGGTTTGTAGGGGAGGCAGTGAAATGCCCGGCTAAAATCGAGGTGTGATAGTTTTGGGCCTACAAAAATAATATGTTAGGGGATATATGCGAAGAATATTTTGAGTTTTTTCATTTGATGTGTATAAGTTAAATTCTACAACATACCCCCAAAAAAAAAAGTTCTACAAGGGATAGAATGTTGGAAGATGACGGGACTTTTAGTAAAATTCATTCGCGGTTATAATTAGTCCTTTTGCTACTGAAATTACACAAAAGACTGATGTCAAAGCAATGTTTCTAAAATTTGGATACTGGAACCTTCCTTTTTTGGGCTGGGCCGTTCCATCAAATCTTTGAGAAGAGGCCCAATCTCGTATTTGATGGTCGTCCTTGGAGCTCGTCCATTCATTAGGTGATCCATTGCTCCACATTTGAGTGCTTGCTCGTCGTGCAGCAGCGGGATGTTCTGTCAATTAGGGAAGGTTATTGGTGACAATATCAAAAGTGAGAATGCTTCCATGAGTAACAAGAAATTTTGTGAGAAACACGATCACCTACCAGTGGAAGGTTTTCTTTCGCTTATTTTTTTTAGGATTAGTGATGTTTAAATAATGATATTGAAACCTTATTTGTTCAGTTATTGTTTGGAATTGTTTCGCGTTGATAAAATACATGTACTTGTTATGAAAAGAGTAAATTTATCTACGTTGTATTTTGCTCGTAAAATAGCTTAAAGGTAGTTTTATTATTACATTAGGTCCCTAAAAAATCAGGGTCAGCCCTCGGACGGGAGTAGATGTTTTTTTTGTCCAAACAGTAGGAAAATACAAGTACGAATTACATCAAACTAGAAATAATGTCCACAATCACTACAATCTTGTAGACACCCCAATTTTGGTGACTCGTGCATCCCCGATGATGAAAGAGCACGCAAAATATACCTCGGAACGGTCCCTCGGGTCAAAGGAGTCAAAAAAAAAAAAAAAGCCAAAAATCCCAAACACCTGAACCGTACGGCCTCATCCGCCCAAACGTGCGGCTTAGAATTCTATCTGCACCATGCGGTGTTGCTTTGTGCACCGTACGGCATGTCATGGACACCGTGCAGTATCGGCATCCCATCAACGAGATTCCTGGGTTGCCCAGCAGCTCAAATCGATCGCGTGATACGGCAAAAAATCATCATTTTGCATGGGAGAGTACGGTACCCATGGCCTTTATATACTTATCTTCGTCGAACGATTTCGAAAGCTCAAGTTGATCCACACAAAAAAAACCTACCGAGAATTCCCAACAAAAAAAAATTCCCTCCATCTACCTCTCGTTATTTCCGTTTCTAACCAAAGCCAAACACAAAAATTCTAGCTTCCATAGCCTGCAATAATCCTCTCCAATCTTCAAACCGATTCCTTTGATCTTTACCGAACGTCCAGAGGTATAAACTTTTGTTCAAAATTGAAGTGCTAATCTTCTGAGGGGATTTCTGTTGAACTTGAGGAGAGCTCAGTAGCTCTTCCTCGAGTTTAAAAAAAAAAAAGAGAATTTTCTTCGACAAGGCTTGAGCCTCCCGGGTGGGTATGTCGTGATATTGTCTGTTGTCACGGGATGCCCTCCATAAAACGAGGTACATTCATTTACCAAAACCATTTTCCAAACTCTTTGTGATTACCAAAAATCACGGTGTTATATATCAAAAACAAAGCTTTGTTTCAATCGGTGAGAACCAAAAAAATTGGAAAATACAACGGACAGTGACGTCGTGCGGTGTAGGTCTCTATGCCGTACGGCACCGGTGGAAAAATGATTTTCAGACACTCTGTTTTCTGAATATGGTGCTCTGTTTTTGGGGAAAAACTTACACGGGCTTTATTACCACCCCCCCCCCCCCCCCTCCCCCTTTTCGGTTTCTTGTCATCGTTGTTACACCCCTCTTACTAGATTATTCATTTCATTTAATCGCTTATTTAAATGTTACGTGATTTAGTTATTGTTATTTATTTCTTTAAAATGTGTTATTTCTGTCATTTACTGTTCATGTGAATAAGTTTTTTTTTATAAAATCTTTTCGTAAAAATCCCACAAATATTTAGTAGAGACCGGAAAATTCCGAGCACGCGGGGTGCATTTTTCAAAGAAAACCTTCCCCGCGGGTAACCTGGCTCCCGAACCCAAAATCTCTATTTTTCGCAGATCAAACCCTTTTTCAGCGCCATAAGAGTCACATTATTTTTCTAAACGGTTCCTCGGGTACCTAACATTTTCCAAAAAATTAAACCCCGGGTGGCGACTCTAAAATTTCTTTTTTTTTCTCCTTAAATTCGCCCCTTTTCTTTTCAAACCAATCGCGTGGGCCCCGACCGTCCACAAATCTCAACCTAACTAACAACCCCATTAAGGGGAGAAATATCCAATAAAGTGGAAACAAAGTCAACAGTCAGTATAAGCCAACAACAACTAATAGCCCCATTAAAGGGAAAGAACCCAACAAATACATGGGGAATAACACATACACGAAGATGGAGACATTTTAAACTCCTAACATTCTAGTGAGATGCAAGAATCCTAACCAACTCAACTAGCTCTAGGCTCCAGTAGACACCCCAATTTGGACCCTCTGGATATCATTAGGCATTCCCGATGATCAAATTAGATCAAAACATACCTCAGAAGCTTTGAACAATGCTCTTTGTGCTCCAAACCCAAATCAAAACCTCTTCAAAAAAAAAACCCTAGCATGCACCATCCTCTAGTACATTCAAAAAACTCTTTTATCGATATATAATACGTCCCGATCCATTTTAAAATGAGGGAGATGCGCACATTTTTCCAAAATTACTTATTTTCCCGACCTTCTGAGGGTAAAATGATTATATACTTGGATGTACAAATTGTCCTAGGTTCAAACCACTTGGGTTAGAAAGTAGACTCATTCACCTTTTCCACGCTTCAAACCACGAATAAAACGGAGTTCGGTAGCAGCCGGGGTAGCCCCGCGAAGTTTGGTCTGTTGTGCAGCCCCTTTGAGCGCCCAAAGTCCCTTTGAGCACTCAAAGCATCCCCTTGCGTACACAGTTTCCAGAAACCATCTTTCAGTCATTTTTATCACTAAACCAGGGGTTCCTCCTCGTTTCTAAGCCATGTTTTCCACTTCAAAATTCCCTCCATCACTATATCCCTCTTAAATTTGAATTTCAAATCCTTTTTCCCTGTTCAAACCTCTCTCTATATATACCCTATTTCACTCTCTTGACCCAACTTTTGGTTGAGTTCTCTCTCTCCCACACACCCTCACACCCACCAGTCCTATACACACTGCTATAAGTTTGATGTTCACTAAAAAACCCGTATAAAAGCTTGAACTCTCCACCCCTCTCAACTAAAAACCCATTAAACACCCCGAAATCCCTCCCAAAGTTCAAGTTCTAGTTTATATTCCTAAAAACCAACTTCTCAATCACAGAAAACCCAGCCATAACACTGTTTTTTCAAAGCCTAAAGCAAAAGAGCATTGTTTCAAGCTTTAAAGGTAGAAATACCTTACGAAATCCACCGTTTCGATCAATCTGAGGGAAGCTAGTAGGCCCAAGTTCCCCATACCAACTTTGGGTCTACACATGGCTTGAAAAGTAATGAGCTCAAACTAACGGCTTTGAGTACTCAAACTGTTCCTGGTCCATCCTTGATCTTTATTATTTCTGCTTACTAATCAATGTTTAAATCATTTCAAATTGCTTCTGTGTTTGTTTTGTTCATTAATTAGCTTGATTTTCCTCTATTTACCTCTAAAAACAAGTCCAAAATAACATTTAAATGCTCACTGTCTTCTCAAATAAATAGTAAAACACCAATCTTTTGTATCAGAGAAAGGTTTTGGTTCTGTTTCTCAAAGATCAAAACCAAAATAGAACTTGCAAGGTTTAGATCGTTTGAGAGCTCAAACCATATGTAGACACCCTAATTTGGCTCTTCAAGCAGCTAAGCTTCTCCTCATGGGGAGTCTCGATGATTAGACATATTTCCTTGCCAGCTGAGATTACGTCGCGTGAAGTCTTTGATTCATGCATTGAGAACAAAGACCGGATGAGAACTTACCAACCTTCGCTAACCTGAGCCAGCTCCCATATCTAGCCACATCTTGAACCAAGCCTTCAAAAGGACCCAATCGATATTCAATAAAATACCAACCGACATTTTGATACATCGGCCGCAAATTCTTTTATCATTGCCCGATAAACCGCCCCGGTTTGAACCGTTGACCCTTGGTCAAAATCACAACCGCCATTCTAAACATCGACCAACGTTCTACCTCCCGTGGAATCTTCCAAAATTACAGACGCGGGGAAAACCTTCCATCTTGATCGAACGTCGTCTGTAGTGATTGGGGTTTTTTGCCCTAGTCCCAGCCACAAGATTTGGTTTAGATTTCATAGAGATTTCGTCCCAGACAATTCCGTTTCCATCTCGGGTCCATCCCTGAGCCTATAAATTGAACCCTCCGGTTCATTGTTTCACACACCAAAATTCAGTAATAAAACGCTGAAAACCCATTTTTTAAAAAATATTTGTAAGATAGAGATTGCTCTAGGTGGTCCATTGAGTACATATATGCTCTCTAAATTAAGAAACTCCTAAGAGTGAAATTTGGACCCCATTTATATTTATGTGTACACCTTAGGATTCAATTTATGAGTAATTTATAGGGAGTGTATTATGGATTTTGACTCTATTCACTAAGACATACCTAACTTATCTAACTCTTTTAACCACTCTCTTACTATAGAATGCTTTTCTAACCAACATAGCAGCTTTTTTTGCCAAAAACAAAAAAATAAAATAAATTCCTTATTCTTTAAGCCCCAAAAATTGCAATAGAATCATGTATTAGTTTATTTCCTAAATAATCTATTAAATAATGTGACATGACCGATACAACTGATTCTCAAAGAAAGGTCCATTTCATTTCTGATTGTCTATTTTTTTAAATAAATGTAGTTATCAATACTTGCGTTTGATTTGATTTGCACGAATGGTTAACATTTTAAAATTTAGAAATCAATAATTTGAATCATTAAATATGACTATATGAGTCTCATATTCACATGAGGAAATCATCTAATGGAATCAGATTCAGACTTGACCGTCATTTTTCATTGGTCATATTGTCTTTTATTTTTATAGATCTTGATTTGAGATGCACACTTATCATTGTAGTTTGAACTATTCAGTTAATCACACCAAATGATTTCTAAAAATCAAGCTAATTAGACATTGCTAATCACGTGATTAGAATAGATTTGTCTTGGAGACTATCAACGCTAGTATAACGAATGCTGGCCGACAAGGATAGTGCTATACGATCAATTTTTTCGAAGGATCTACTCAGCAAATTCATACTCCCTCCGTCCCGAATTTGTTATCCATCTACGGGCATGCGTGTCATTTTTAAATTGCTTATATCTTTTAATCTATAATATTTTTTGCAATTTTTAAAATTTTGTTTAATAGAACCCATCGAGAACTATCAAACAAGATCCATATTGAGCATATATAACAATATACATTTGAAAGTATAAATAATTTTTGAGGTGCTAAGAATAGTGCAAGTGGACAAGAAATTTGGGACGGAGGGAGTACAAATCAAATAATTCGAATCACAATTGTAAAATTATTATATAGCGTAGCGAGATGCACTACACTCGTAAGGCCGGCTCAAGGGTTTTTAGTGTCCAAGATTTAATCTAAAAATTGTGCCCTTAAGAGCATCTCTAGTACATTATCCAAAAATAGTTTGTTAAAGTGTACACATAAGCACATGTTGAGTCATATTTTATGTATTAAGAACTTAGTTAGCTAGCTAAAAGCATCCACATTTGAGGCTAGCTAAAATGTGCCGCCCATCTCCCTCCACTCTATCTCTCTCCTCCTTTTCTCTCTACGTGGTCCCACAAAAACAACCCTACCTCCCACTTTGCAGAAAACAAAATTCTAAAGTGCCCTACCTAAAGTGCTCAAATGAAGTGCAAAAATGTGTAAAAGTATTGTTATCTCATTTTGCAGCAAACAATCTGACCCTAAAGTGGTCTAAAACTATCAAATGTGGATGCTCTAATGAGGAATGCACTTTAATGGACTACCTATATAGGTCAATTATCTTTTAGAGTGTGATCCACTTTAATGCCCTTGGTCCCACAAAATTTCCCTTCTCTCCATCCCTTCTCTCTGTCTCTCTCCTCTTTCTCTCTCCTTAAGTCTTTCCCTAAATTTAGCTAGTGACTTAGGACACTTTAGGGAGTGATGGGTGCCATCTAGGATTTTAGGGAGTCAGTGCACAAGAGAGCATTTTTTGAATTTTTCTTAGTTAGCTAAGTAGGGCACTTTGGGATACTCTTTTAGATAGTGCGCTAGAGATGCCCTAAGAGTCAGTGGCGACTCTAGGAGTTTTGGAGTATGAGGTCAATTATAAACATAAATATTCGTACCAAAATATATTCCCCAAACAATCAAACAGTTAATATCCCAAATATGTGCAATTTCCAAACCTATAAGATTTTCATGCTTTACACCTAAGCAATATATGTGTAAATTATTCGCATATTATAATTGTATCTAGGGTAATGATTTCCTCACCTTCTTTACTTATAAATGCACTCCTTTTTTTGTTTTTTGGTGACAAAATTACACAAAAATTCACGACAAGATAAAAAAATAAGTGCATATATAAGAAAACGGGGTGCAAAAATTATTTTGATACCAATTTGATGATAAATGTGCAAAAGAGACGAGAGAGAAAATTGGTGAGGGCTTTGATAGACTAAGACGGATGAAGAGAGTACAGAGGGGTAAAGAGGAACTGGTCATTTCTAGCTTATATTTTGTCGAATTAATTTTATTGGGTTTTTTCTGAGAAGGGAAAATTATCTAGTGGCGATAACATCAAATCGATTTTAGCCTTTGTTTTGTATTGGACTGGTAAATTATCCAGTGTGGTGACACCAATAAATGAGTTTTGCCCGTCGTTTTGTATTCTCTTGGAACATTTCGTGGATATCAAAGATGGGAAATTTATCTAATGTGGTTTCAACATTTAACTTGTTGAGTCATTTATGAATTAGAAGAAAAATTAAGAAAATAGTAGTGATTTTATTTTTTCCCGTGGGGTCGCCCAACCCCACTCCCTATACATTGGCGTCGGAGGTGTTAAGAGTAAACATTTAAATAATTTTTAAAGCAACAATCACAATAAGGGGAGCCTTGTATCATACTTGCACCCTTGACAAACACCACAGCAAAACAACTTTACACATTTAATATCAAGGAGGGATGCAAGCTTATCCCACTTTTACCCTTAGCCAAACTATCAATCAAATAATCAATATGAAGTAATTAAGAGGGCGAGCCTTGCATAATACTCGCACCTTTAACAAACACCACAACAAAATAAATTCACACATGTAATGTCAAAGAAGAATGCAAGGATATCCACTTTCCCCGTTAGCCAATGTAAAAAAAAAAAAAGATATTACCGCAATCCGCAGTGGCCTACAATAGTAAGAAAATGAACAATCCTCAAAGTTTTCAACTTTGTGTGAATCAAGCTGTCAATAAAGAATGGGCCAAAAACATCTGTGAATAATGAAATTTGTGATACTTAGGGTTACTGGATATGAGGTTTTTAATAAACAGTACTTGCACAAATAAAGTACCCCTTCGTCCCAATTTGCTTGCCCCTTTTGGGGAAGTGGGTTTTTAAGGGGTGTGAAAATTTTGTATTGTCTTTTCTATTTTGCCCCTAAGTCCAGTCAAAATTACCGTGGCAAATTTATGAGGCTAATTTTTTATATGAAACTGAAAACATATGCAATATGGATCTTGTTTGATAGATATCAATTAGTTTTGTTATACAAAGTTTTCAAAATCATAAGAACCGTTATAAAATAAAAGATAATGGCCAAACAAATTGAGATGAAAAAAAAATACTTTTTAAGGGTAAAACTGGAAAGTGACCCTGTTTTGATGGATGTTTTTAGAAATGGGATAAATATTTTTGAACATCCCAAAATAGAAAGAAGGACGAGCAATTTGGGACGGAGGGAGTATAAAATATAGCAAAATATTATTTACTCACACGTATTATGTATAAAAAAAATACTTTTTAAGGGTAAAACTGGAAAGTGACCCTGTTTTGATGAATGTTTTTAGAAATGAGATAAATATTTTGGAACATCCCAAAATAGAAAGAAGGACGAGCAATTTGGGACGGAGGGAGTATAAAATATAGCAAAATATTATTTACTCACACGTATTATGTATAAATGCAAATAATTTGCAGCAAATCACATTTATAATCTCTTATCGACCTACACATGCATGAGAGAGAGGGACGCAGGGTCTTCCAAAAGTGGAACAAATGTTTGAAGTGCGTTCGATTGATTCAATATCGATGAATCTAGAGAGAACAAAAAATGGTTACCACTGACTAAGGTTGCAAACGAGCCGAGCTTTGCTATGCTCAAGCTTGTTTATTAAGTTTTTAACGAACTCGAGCTCAAGCTCGAGCTTAGTAAAAACTTTACGAGCCGAGCTCGAGCCGAATTGGCCTAGGCTTGACTCGAGCTTGTTCACGAGCCAACGGAAAAATATACTATATATAATTCCATGGGTTTAAGACAACAAAGAAAATTTTACTTGTGCATGTATGTATGTTTTATATCTATATACTCTATAGGAAAATAGTCTCAATTTCAAAATAATAGTGAAATTTAATAAGTTTTTGAAAAGATAGTACATTAAAATATCAAATTGGAATAAGAAGTTGTATTATTTTATTCCTCTAAAAGGTAAACGAGTCGAACCGAGCCGAGCTTTGCCATGCTCAGGCTTGTTTATTAAGATTTTAACGAACTCGAGCTCGAGCCGAACCTCAATAAAAACTTAACGAACCTAGTTCGAACGAGCTCTTTTCGAGCTGAGCTCACGAACGGCTTGGTTCATTTGCAGCCCTACCACTGACGGAGATGGAGTCACAGAGCTCGTCGTCGGAGATCGTTGATAGACGACAGTGGGGACAGCTAGACGGGAGGGAGAGGGTGCCCTATGCCCACTGCATCTGCTCGCAGATGAGACGGGCGAAGCGTCGAAGTTGAAGTTGAAGTCGAAGTCTAGGGACTGGCCGACTGGGGTAAATCGTCCACACACAGTCGGCCAGTCCCTAGACTTCGACTTCAACTCCCAAAAATCCCAACCCTCCTAATTTGTGTATTTCTTTGTCTCTCATCTCCCTCTCTCACACACACAAAAAACAAACCAGAAATCGAGAATGACAACCAAAGCAACACCTGCAGCAACTTTGCTGGATTTTTGGATTTTTGCAGCAACTTTGAGAATGGCAAATCCATGTCTCTCATGGATATGCTGCGCAACAATCAAGGATCTTCATGGATTTTTTGGATTTTTTTTATTTTGAATTTTGGAATTTTCCCCGAATCCTCGGTTTGGATCCCCGTTCCCCGTTTGGAGCGGGGATGGAGGGGAAAAAATAATCCCCATTGGGGATCGGGGCGGGGCCGGGATAGTAGTCTCCAGCCCCGCTCCGTCCCCATTGCCAACCATAGGTGGAGTTGTAGTCTTGTAGGAGGAGCTCACATGCACTAGAAGATAAAAGGAGGAGTTAGGAGAAGGGTCGATCCGCTATTTCATATCTAATTATCCAAATTGTTGCAGAAATAAATACTAGGAAAAGTGTAGAGTCATTAATTAACTAGGGTAGTAAATGTACATGTAGCAGTTTTCTAAAGAACAAGAGCATTTATGTATTGTATCATACGGAGTATATTGATGTGGTAATGAAATATGTATTTTTAGTGTAATAGTTTATATTTCAATAAATTATTTAGTACATCTAGCATTGCTCAAAACTATTACTCGCTTTTGCAAAAAATAAACCATTCCCCTTACCAAAACAAATAAACCATTTAAGAAAAATTATCTTTGATCAAAAAAAATTCGCATTCGTTAATTTTTGCATTGATTTTTACGTAGATTATTAGTTTGTCACAACAAGAGGAATCTAAAAAGTCAAAAAAAATTATAAAATATTTAAAAAGTTCACTAAAGACAAATTTTTTTTACAAATTATGGGATTATTTTTGTCTCTGTTCACAAAAATTCTAGTCTAGTTCATAATTTTTTAGTCTTTAAATTCTTTTCGTCGGGACGAATCAATAATTCAAAAAAAATTAACGCAAAACTAACAAATTTAAAAAATAAATAAAAACAAAATTTTGCCCGCACCCTCAACCCCAAGTCTAAACTACTACAACTCACTGAATCATAGGACCCTTTTACCACAGGAGACTGCTATAAAATGAGGTTGAGGTGATAAAATAAAATGAGGTTCATTTTATCAAATGAGATGGGGAGGTGATTTTATCTCCAATGAATCTGAACAACCTTATCCAGATTCATTGGAGATAAAATCACTTGTCTAGATTCATTGGAAATAAAATCACCTCCCCACCTCATTTGAGAGGGGAGGTGATTTTATCTCCAATGAATCTGGACAAAAATGAATCTGGACAACCCCTTGTCCAGATTCATTGGAGATAAAATCACATTCCCACCTCATTTTATCACATCAATCTCATTTTATCTAGTAACAAACTCAACCTAAAAAAAAACTATTGTTAGGGTTGAATCGCAATCAATGTTATGAATCTCGTACCGTACCGGATGGTACCGGCCGAGATGTACCGTACAGGCCAAAAAAGGGGATACCCAGCTATCTGTTCCGTTCCGGCTGGAATACCGTCTTGTTCCGGCTGTTCCGCTATGTTCCGGCTGTTCCGGATTGTTCCGGCCATTTCCCGGATTTCGTCTGGTACAGAAACAAACATCTTTTACAGTTTAGATCTGCCCTCCGGCGTGAAACCGTGTGCATTCCGGCATGAGATCTTGTAGTGATGTATGGAAAGCAAGACGAAAGCTACTGTAGACCGGTGAGAGAGAATCGCAATGGTGAGGCATTTTGCTCCAATTTTCAGTTGTTTTGAAAATATGGAGGAGATAAGTATGAAGTGAGAGGAGATCAAGTTCCAAGACGAAACGTAGCAGTGATCAGCTTTACATCACGTGCCTGAGAAATGGGTAGGTGGGAAATAATGTACTGTGGGTGGAACTATTGTTTTGAAAATATTTAGTCATGTGCATATTTGAGGTTTACAAAATTGAGCAAAATTAGAGTTATATACCTATAAATATAAATATAAATATATAAATTAAATAGCGAGAAATTCAGAATTGTACCGAATTACTCATTAGTACCGGTACAAACCATACCAATAACTAAAACGGTACAATGACTGGTACCAGATTGATAACCTTGATCGCAATCATTCACCCGAAATTTTGGTGTATAGACGACACCGACGGGCCAAGCTAACAGTAGCCGTAATCAAAATTGGACACATGAAATTCTTCCTATTCCTCTAAAAAAAACAAAAAAGGTGGGCGCGGACCTTTGTCTGGTATTTTTTTTGGTGCAACGGAATACAAGACCTTTGTCTGGTGGGTACGCCATCAACGTACGTAATCTTCCTACATGAGTTTTGGGTATTGAATTGTTTTAGTTTTTTCCGGTGAATTTTGCAGAAGGTGATCTCATAACCCAGATTGGAAAAATTGAGGGTGGGTTATACGCTTTGATTGGTGGGTACGCCAGTCGCCATGTATCTCTCTCTGTGTGTATGCATGTATATATCTCACATGTATCAACGTATGTAATTTTTCCAATTAACTTACGGGTATTGAATTTCCTTTTGGTTTTTCTAGGGATGAATTTTGCAGAACAAGAAGTCTCATGACTCAGAATTGAGTAATTGGTGAGTTATATACACTTTGATTGGTGCGTACGCCATGTATCTCTTTATGTATCAACGTATGCAAATTTTCCAATTAAGTTCTGGGTATTGAATTGTTTTTGTTTCTTCCATTTTGGGGGTGAACTTGCAGAATAAAGATTTGTCTCATAACCCAAAATTGGAAATTGGGTAATAAGTGATTACACGAGGATTTCGCTGAGGAGAGACTTTGGGCTGAGTTTTGTTTTGCAAATCTGTTGGCTACATATATTCGATAAAACTGACTCTGGGTGTTATCGTTACAAATGTTGTGATCAATATTTTTGTTTGGGATTTGATGCGTGAAGCTTATATTGGTAAATATGGAAAGGTTTCTAGCGCAAGTTGTAATGGAAAATCAAGGTGGAGGAGGAGAATCGTTGGCTGGGACTATAAAGATTGCTGTATTACCCATTGCAAAGGTTTTTACAATTTGCTTCTTGGGATTTCTTCTCGCATATTTTAAGCTCTTACCTGCTGCTGGAAGGAAACTCTTAAATGGGGTAATCTATCTAATGTGTATCCTCTTTTTTCTTTGCCGTTTTCTTGTCAATATTCAATTTAGTTCTCAGCTCTTTACAAGCCAATCATTAGTTTCATTTGTATCAATCTCTGATTAAGTTTCCTTTTGGAACAAACTTTATATCAATCTGGTATTCTGGTTATTGAGCATCATCTAATAATCAATCTGGTATTCTTATTTGGCGCAGTTGGTTTTTTCACTTTTACTTCCATGTTTGATATTCTCTCAACTTGGACAAGCCATCACATTAGAGAAAATGATTGAGTGGTAAGAAATCGACATTCCTTTTGTTATGATGGATAATTCATTTATCCACAGTCCTATTTTTGTTTTGTGGAATGGCAATAGCTCACGTAGTTGGTGCTTAAGTAATTTTTTTCTCCTTGTGCAGGTGGTTCATTCCTTTTAACGTCGTTCTGGCTACCTTGTCAGGGTCTTTAATAGGTCTAATTGTTGCATCCATAATCCATCCACCGTACCCATTCTTTAAGTTCACCATTGTACAAATCGGAATTGGTGAGATGCTTTATTCCTGTGAAAAATCTCAACTTATCAATTGTTCATGTATAAACAGTCTGTTGAGTATATATCCTGGTTGGTTGGGTTTTTCTTTTTTTTTTCTGACGACCTGATTTTCACTTATACTATCAAGTATCAACATGGAGAGGTCTAAATCCATTCAAATGGGATGCCTGGTTACTGCTTTCACCATGCTTGCAAGTTGCAAATGGTTCTTCGCTTTTGTATTGAATTTTTAGTCCCATGCTTGCAAGTTGCCAATGGTACTTCGCTTTTGTATTGCATTTTTAGTCCAACTTAACGGTTCACTCATTGCTGGCATCTGGTGCACATAATTAAGAGGTTCCTACTTTATACTAGAAAGCATTTACGCTTCTCCTTGTCCGAATAAGGGAAGAATAGCGAAAGAGTCTTTGCGTCTCTCTTGCTTTTCCTCTTCTCCTCTTTCTTCTTCTTTGCGTACAAGTTACTATTCTCTGGTACTATTCACAGTGCCCAGAACAGCCATAAAAAAAATATAAAAAAAAACCCCCTAATCCAAGGTTTTCCTTCTTTAAACCTTACCCTTTCATGACCCTAACATAAAACCTTAAAGTCCGACATTCTTAACCCTCTTTTGCACCACAAAAAGGCCCATAAAGACTGACGAGAACAGCCTGCTACTCCTGCTGGCTGCTGCCATAGTTCTGATTTTCGATAAGCTATGCGTAGGAGAGTACCCTCTACTTGTCCTACATCAGTTTGGTATCAGAGCCAAAGTTCCTAGTAGTTTATTAAACTCAAATCACGGTGAGTAAAAGGAGCAATAAGAATATGAAATCCTTGAATGCTACTGTTGAATCTATTCTTTCGCTTCTAAAACACCAAAAAAAGCAGTGCAATTGGGCAGGAAAAAGAAGAAGCTTCCTCATCCATTGCTCAGGATCACAAATGGAAAGGGGTGGTTGGTCAACCTACAAACTCTAGGGTATATCATTCTCCCTACTCGAATCCCCAAACCTTTATTGATGGGACAAGGAAGTCTTCTCTCGTTGTGCAAGAACAAAGCATTGTGAGATGTCATTCAGTTCTGGTGTCTTTGATATGCCAATTGATTTTGTCGCTCCAATTAAATTCCATGACATAATTGATAATTGAGGAGGTACATCGGTCATCGTCCTTTTTGCTGCCTCAAATAAAGAAGGAAAGGGAGTTTTATGTTCGTACAAAAGCTTGGATGGAAATTCAGAGCACATGGCTTTTCATACTTAGACACTTCAAAACTCGAGGTCGAGTTTTTTCCAACCAAGGGAGAATGATGCAGTCCATAAAGGGGGCAAAAAAGAACAAGATTAAGGAAGCATCATTCACTTATGGAAATTGTTTAGCATTCACTTATGGAATTTGTTTAGTTTCAAGCCGAACTTGCATGGGACAATTGGATTAATTTACACGGATGTCTCTAGTTCTAAGAGGAGAGTCTCGTTTATACTTTAGTTAAGTATGCTGCTGGTCATATTTATAGTTTAGGGAATTTTGGTAATTTAATAAATACTGGATTGTATTATTAAAATAGTTAGTTTCCTATTCCGAATAGAGAAAGAATAAGAATTCCTATTCCTAGTTGGTTTAGAATATTAGTAGTTAGTAAATACGATGAGTTTCTAAATTTTATGCCCTGGTCCATGTGGAAGTAGAAGAGTCCTTATCAGCTATCCTATCCTATTTCTGATTTATCCCATTTTCCAATTTAAGCCTCTTTAATATCTCAGAATTTCTGTAAGGGGCTGATATTGACATTTAAAGTAAATAGCTGGGGACTGATTGTTTGGAAATTGAAAATGCTTTATGCATAGAGTTTTGGTTATTTTCATTTTCGCAGAAAAAGTGTACCAGGAGCAAGCTAGACTTGTTTTTTCCCTTGCTCTGTGCTCTTACATCACCTACACTTGTACACAGGGAATATTGGGAATATACCGCTCGTCCTAATTGCAGCTCTCTGTCGAGATAAGTCAAATCCTTTTGGTGACTCTGAGAAATGTGCTCAAGATGGGAATGCATACATCTCATTTGGCCAATGGGTAAGTAATGCAATTCTTTTTCCTTGACACTGGCTCAGGCAGAAGTCATTGGAACCTACAAATTTCTTGGCCAACGAGATATTTGGATAATAATCTATCCACTGAACAGATAATTCATTGAATTGCTTTTCGTATGTATTCCTGATTATGAAACCTTTCAAACTTGTGTTCTAGGACCTCTGACATTTCAAGCTAGATCTGTTCCAGAAGAATCAATTCATTATTATTGACTGATATGATTCTTTTAAGTTATAAATGCTCCATTAACTTGCGAGCAAAAAAAAAAAAATGCTCCATTAACTAGTCGGATTTGGTAATTTATAATCAAAACTATGAGTCACTGCAAAGTTTGCTGAAGGATGAGGAGTCTCTACCACCTAGGGACATGTTTGGGGGATAGAGAATTATGGGATGTATGTAAGGGTGTAGTCTTGTTTGGATTCTGGCTGCATACTGCATCCACAATCGTTACGGTTTGGATTTCAGGTGTTTTGTATCTCTTTGGGTTTTGGGGTCGGATAACTTTTTCTCAGGTTTAGGGAACAAACATTTACTGTGTGTTCCTGCTGCTATATAGCGAAAGAAACCATCTATCATATTTGCATGTAGACATTGTTAACTAACATGATGTAACATTGTTGGGCCCGTTTCCTAACACCTCAAGCTTTTGGAACAATCATGTTGTTGGAGGTCTTGGGTTCAAGTTTTTTGTTTACATTTGTTCCCTGTTTACATTTTGCTTCTCCCCTGTGTGTTCTGTTTCACTATTAAATATGAATATTTGCATCTCCTTGTGCAAGACGGTGTTGCACATTAAATAACATGATATACATTGTTCAGCCCATTTCCCTACGGCTTAAGCATTTTGGACAATGGGTGAGAGAACCACGTTAAAATACTAGGTTTTTGTATTTTGTCTTTTCTTTTTTATTTGTGTTCTTTTTTATCGTCACTGTCATGGTATTGGAGTTTCCACTGGCAGAACGAAGGTGAAAGTTCATTAGGTGGCCATGCCACCTTCATAATATTTCCCAACTCTGAACTTCCTGTTGGTCTTCTAGGGAAATAACATTCTTCCTACAAACACAAGTCCAATGATTGGTTGCTTATTTATTTAGGTTGGTGCAATAGTCCTATATACCTACGTTTTTCATATGCTCGAACCTCCTTCCGAGGGTACCTTTGACATTGCGGACGTAAATCTTCCTGTCAAGAACCCTGCTAAGGATACTTCTCCAGAGCAAGTTCCCTTGGTGCACGAGGCTGTACCTACAAATTCAGATGCTCCAAAGAAAGGAAAGGTGAGGACCTACAACACATGCTTCAATATGTTGTGGAACTGTTTTCCCCCCCTGTTTTGCACACCTCTGCCAAGGTCATGGTGATAAAATGAAACGAGGGAAACGCCCCTTAATGTGATGGAAGTGACATTTGGCAGGGGAAAAATTAGTTTGTCTCTTCAGTAAATTAATGCTTCTTTATGTTTCTTTAGTTTCTTTCATGTGCTACGTGCATATTTAAATGACGGTAAGAGGACTCGGACATTTGAATGTCTTCTCCTTTGGTTAAGGAGTCAGATACTTTTATTGTCAAGCCAGAAAGTCATCTGGTTGACAGATGATTGAGTTCTCTACTCTAGGATAAGCATAATCCATACCGAATAGGTATTGATACATACTGCAGCATCATAACAGTGCATTGTTGTTGCAAGTGGAGTGGTACCCCAGTGGTAGGCACCTTATTCTCCCATGAATTTATTTGAGTGGGGTTCGAACAGCACACGATGTTAAAAAAATTACACACCTTCAGCTCTGTTTTTTTTTTTTTCCCGCTTATGTGACATTTATATATTAATTATACTTCGTACCACCCTCAAATGATGGGATACGCAACAGTTGTATCTTTGACATGTTATTCCCCATGATAGTTTTTTTGTTGGTAAATAGATTAAAAAAATAATTCCCACTTGATGGTTGCATTCCACAGTATCCTCGCAGAAGTGTCAGCAAAAATTCAGTAATAGGACATAGTAAATGATACAGGATATCCTCTCCCCAAAATTACAGGTTCCTATTCGTATCATATGAATTGTATAAACTTTCTTATGCAAATTTAAAATTCAAGACGAACTTCGGCACTTGATGGCAGTTTTTTTTTTCCACGACTCTGTAAGTACTGTACTCCCGCTGTGGTTATTTTGTAAAACTTCATGCTTCTTCGTGCAGATCAAAGGTTTCTTAGAGTTTATATATGTGAAATTGAAGCTTAATCAAATCCTTCAACCCCCTATCATTGCTTCTGTAAGTTCAAGCTCATTAATTTCTTGCTGATTGATGTTTAATTCCTATTTTATGTGCTGGGTTGGTAATTTTGAGTATTATCTATCATGTTTCGTAATTGCAAACTCATCTTGTATCTTAACTTTTTGTCAATAGATTTTCGTATAGCCATGCACTAATAGGTTTGAAGTAAGGATTCAGAATTGCGTTAGAAAACTTGATAAATGAGGGTTCTCTATATGTCTGCTTGTTTGTCAGCAAGGCAGGCTCTTTTTCATCCTTTTTTCCCCTCTTGTCCATTGAATTTGACCATTTCTGTGACCAACATTTTTTCCACAAAATTGTTCAATCCCCTCCAATCCCCTCAGGCCCGTCTCCCCTTTTCTGACACCTCTGCGTGTACTAGCACTAAAGTTTTGTATACATGTCTTTGTTGCAGATTTTAGCAATGGTAATTGGATGTGTCCCCTATCTGAAGCGATTGATTTTTACTACTGATGCTCCTCTTTACTTCTTCACTGACAGCTGCACGATTCTTGGGTATTCTCCATTCTCTCTCTCTTCTTTTTTTTGATATTTGAATTTTGTTTTTTCTTTCCTTCGGAGTTATTTTGCTTATTGTTAGTTATATGCAACTGTTGGAAGTTGAATGATGGTGTCATAATGCGTACTTGAGCTAAAAGATTCGCATATAACTGCACTGTAGAGGTCCTGGAAACTTTCAATTGTACTTTTGTAAATGGTAAGCATCTAACATGCAAGTTACTGAATGTGCTGGGTGTGGCAACTGCTTCAGGAAATATCAGAAATTAGTACATAGTTCTCCACCAGCAAGATTTTGTAATTTCTATCATTGACATTACTGGTAAATAAGAAGGGTACTCCTCGTTGAAGAATTTTGTTTTCTCATGCTGAGAAACTCATTGTTGCGTCAAAACAGGCTTCAGAAGCTTTCATGTGATTCCAGAATAAATTCCCATAACGTTCTCCATTATTCTTGGTCCATCGTTTCATTTTGAGATGTCCTAAATCATTAGTCCTTATTCGAAAGATAATACCAAACCACAATGCCGAACAAAAAGGCTTCTCAAAAGTTGAGAATATTCGTCTTAGAACACAGAACGCCGACTGAACTGAACTCGCTCGGGCAGCTGCCGGTGGATAAAGAGATCTTCCCTTCACAAAAGCAGACTGGTTGTTCTCCTACGACTTACAAGTGACTAGGAGTCTAGGATTGCATTCATAAGTGAGAAGAAAGGGGCCATGTTGGATTTAAATAGAGTTCGAATGCAGTTGTTACACACTTCCTTAATATTTTCCTATTCTCAAAAGGGACCAAGAAAATGGGACAGATGGATTGTTCTTTAGTCTTTTCTGCATCGCTGGACAAAACAGCTTACAAGATTGATTCACTTTCTATTACTCTTTTAGCTAGATCCATTTACCAGTATTCAGACGTAAAGTGAAGGTTTATACTCGAAAGATACTTCTATATCCATTGGCAAGAATGCTAAATGCTACCAGAACTATCACTGTTTTGTTGTGACCCTGATAATTACATGACACTAACGATGTGGTTGACTGTCAGGGGTGCCATGATTCCATGCATTTTGTTGGCTTTGGGTGGCAACCTTGTAGAAGGTAAGTTTGCTTTCTCGCTGTTGATCTGCTTTTTGTTTGGAAAATTTTATTTATATGGTCCTTGGTCCTAGATGTTCTGAGAAGCCTTTCAGTTGCAGTAAAAGGTTTCTCAATGTGCCCTTCGTCACCGTCATTCCTAGCACTTTCTTCACCTGGTGTATTGTAATTGGGACCACACACTCTAACCATGCGTTGGGTAGTTCTTTCTTTTTGACGAGGTAGATTGCTGAAAAAGTTTTTGCTTACTTACAGGACCAGGGAGTTCAAAGCTGGGTCTACGGACAACTAGTGCTATTATTTTTGCGCGGTTGGTTTTGGTTCCTCCCACTGGACTCGGCATTGTCATGTTGGCAGACAAGCTTGGCGTCCTCCCTCCTAATGATAAGATGTTCAGATTTGTACTTCTCCTCCAGCATACAATGCCCACATCTGTGCTTGCTGGTAACACCCAATCATAACTATTTCCATGCCTTCTTTTCAGAATGACAAGGCAAATGCCAATGTTGGAAGAATTAGTCTAAAGATTTTTTATTTTTATTTTGGTCCAGATTTTTTTTGCATTTTGGAAAAGTAGAAAGACATCGGCCATATTTGACGCAAGACAAAATAAGCTGGAAATTTTGTCTCGATCTCTTTTAAGTGATCTTTCAAAATTGGTCCATACATTTTAACCTTACCAATTGCACCCATCGAGATGAGTCAGTAAATTTTTTTACTAGAAGCTAAAAAATATCATTGATGAGAAAATAAATTGCTCCTCCCCCTAACTTGGCTAATTGTCTGACATTGCATCTGCATGAACACTCATATCTGTTTCCTTTCCAACTAATGCATATGCCAACGGGAACTGCATCTAATATTTCTAATGCCGTCATGATAAGACCCCTGGAGTTTCTTTCTCCACAGGAGGAATACAAACCGAGTCTCTGTCCACTTTCACCTTTCATAATATCATTGTAGATGCAACTTTCCAAATCAATGGATTTGTCTTATGAAATGGTATGATGTTGCAAAAATTCACGTCTACTTGTTTCTGTTGTAGGTGCTGTTGCCAGTTTAAGGGGGTGCGGGAGAGACGCGGCAGCTGTGTTGTTTTGGGTTCATGTCTTTGCAATTCTTTCTATGGCTGGGTGGATCGTTCTCTATCTCCATATATTATTCTAAACACCATCATAACGTTGCGCTTTATGATTCTGTACATGGTAATTTACTTCGTCTCCTCACTTTTTGCGGGTCTTCCTATATTTGTTTTAGTCTATGGTGACTTGTCGTCGGCTATATCGTTTGTCGACATCATGGTTATTAGCATCTATTCCATTGAAGGTGAGCCGGCTTCTCAGAAGTTCGGCAAGGGATTGCACGAGCCATTGCCAACCACTTTTTGGGGTTTTCCCAAGATAAGGCCCTGTTTGGCGACCGGATTTGCCTCGCACCCGGATTTGTAGTCCAGGTCCCACCACAAGCCGGCGTTTGGCACACCATTTTCGCCGCCTGGATTTGCAAAACAAAAAAAAAATCACTGTTGGGAGTACAAATCCGGGAGCACCCGGATTAGCTAACGACAGCCTCCCCTGTCTTTAGCACATCAGGGGGGATTTGAGGGTTTTTCGTACCAAAATACCCCTCCAAATCCGGGTGATTTGGGGGGTTTTGAACCCAAAAAATACCAAAAAAAGAAGAGACTACCGTCGTCAGAGCAACCATCGTCGTTGTCAGAGCAACTATGTGGTCAGAGGCGGAGGAGCCCGTCCGTCCCAGGCCGTTGCCGGAGCGGATCCAAAATTCGGGTGGATTTTACTTTGATCTGATTGAGATGGGGTGGAAGATGACGACTGTTGTATATATAATACATTTAAGCCCTCCTAAATTTGTAATACTATACCTTTACCCCATAATTATAATAGTACTACTTATTACCCCCTAAATTTATAATGCAAATTTCAATTGTCTTTTAATTTTTAAAAATTTCACTTTCTGATTTTTTTTTAAATAGTATTTTTTATGTAATATACTTTAAATATATTTATGTAATTATTGCGTATTTATTCTAAGTATTATGTATTTATTATCCAGTTCAAAAAAAATTTATGTAGTATTTATTATAATTATAATGAAATTAAACCATGTTGTCAATTAAATTAATAAACTTGGGGCAATTTAATCATTTGCCCTCTTATCCACCCTCCAAATTTCCTTTCTCAAAATACCATCCAAACACCTCATTAGAAATCCACCATTCTTTAAGAGGTCGGCCTATCCCCATTACAAATTGACCCTCATTACAAATCCACTCTTAAATTCGCCCTCATTATAAAATTCACCCAAAATCATCTCCGGTCGCCAAACGGGGCGTAAATGTGTTACAATCGAATATTGATCAGACTCTTATTAATGTGTCTTTTTGCGCGGTTGTGCTCGAGCAGATCTATATTATGATCGAGTTTGATCATCGAAGTGGATCTAAAATGGCTAGATTACATTCCGTGCACCTTGCTACCTTAACTTAAGAGAAGTCGTCTCCCTTTTTGAGAGGGGGCTGCATCTTCCTCGAAATACAGATTCTCAACAGGCCTGCTTTGGTCTCTCCAGGTTTTTACATCTTTGAAACAAAATTTTAGTTGGTTGTATCAAGGTTCCTGAGTATCGGTTGTCTTGTTAGTACGATACATACTAGTACCGGTGAAAATACCAGTCACCGTTTCGGATTTATCACTCTTAAGTAATTACACTTATAGAATTATTTATGTTCATGGATAAATTGAATATTTGAATATTTCTACATATAATGAAATGTTTTACACTAACCATGGTTAAATTTTCTGATTGAAAATCAAACCCAACCTTACAGGTTTTTTTTAAAAGTGGAAAGTACACGTCCTATTATCAACGGTGCTACGTACAAACCCTCCCGCTTACACCCCACTTTAATTCTTGCCACATGGCTCTCTCTCTCTCTCTCTCTCTCTCTCTCTCTCTCTCTCTCTCTCTCTCTCTCTCTCTCTCTCCAGCCTTTTAGTAAAGTACCACTGTTTTCAAAACAATTCATGGAATTACTGTCCTTTTCAAACTATGTGTAAAAATATTGTTGTTTCTTACTTCTCATTTTCAACCTGAGAACTTAATTTACTTCTCATTTTCACCTGAGAACTAAACATACTTCTCATATTCGACTTGAGAAGACTCTATAAGTCTCATATTCGGCCAGAGAAGTATTTGTAACTTCTCATTTATTGTTGTCAACATACTTTTCGTATTGGACCTGAGAAGTATTTGTAACATCTCATATTGAACCTGAGATGTTGTCTTCTAAACATCCCAACTAGAGCCCAAGCCTTCCCAACTCAAAGAGACAGAACGCGAACAGGCTTTCTCGTCGATATCACTCTTCCTCTGTTCCACCTCTTGGTACGCCTTTGTTCTCTCTCTCTCACTCGCACTGTCTCTCTGATGCGGCCCAATTGGGGTATGGGTTGGAGTGATTTAGATTTAGGGTTTCTGATTAGGGATTGGAGATAGACTGTATGATCTTGAAGATGCAATAGGAAAAACCCATTCTAGAGGAGGGAAAGACAAAATCTTACGAAATTTTTGTAACAATAGATGTAAGAGCATTTAGAAGCATGTCCTTAAAACATGATGAAGGTCCTTATTTTTAACTTTACTCATTTTTTAAAAAAAATGATGTACTTTGACAATTGAAAAACTTGCCTTTTGGATATGACTTTCACGATTCAATTTTTAAATTTCATTGAGAAAAATGATCATGTAGAAATTATGTTAATCAAAGATAATTTACTATAGTTTCGAAATAAATTTAGGGTTAGCAAAAAGAATTTTGATTGAAAATTGTAATTTTTCTTTTAACACATGTTGATTTCGTAGATTTGAAACGTTATTTGAAGAACATACTTTTTCACTTGTCTAATGCTCTTGACGGATTCTAAAAGGTCAATAATTTTGATTATCAAAGTGAATAATAAAACTAAAAATAAAACTAACAAAGACCTTGTTTTAAGGAATTGGAAACGGACAGTAGAGGTTCCAACTCCTTAGCTTTCACCGTGATTAAGTAGGCTAATTGACCATTGAAATCATTGAATGGTAAAGTCATCTTTACTACAATCAAGATCAGAGGCTCCCTGACCTCGTGCAAATCCAAAGTCACCAAGTCAGTAACAACTTTGACAAAAACAGGTAAAGTCGTGTTTACAAAACAAGACTTCTAAAGGCGTGTTTGGTAACCATGCTTTTAGAAGGCGTGTTTTGTAAACAGACTACTAAAATTTTGTTTTTTCCAGGTTAATTATATCATAGAAAGCGTGTTTAAAAGCTACATTTTCAGAAAAGCGTGATTGGTAAACACGCTTTCAAGTCGGATTAAGATTGATATAATTTTTTCGGCTAATCCGTCTTAACCAACGATGAAAGTGTAAAAAGGAAACACGTTTTCACGGACTTTAGGAATAAGGTTAAAAAATACGCGTTTTAATTAATAAAGTTTAAAAAAACATAAATCGGTTAATTAGGCGTAAGAATGAGTTGCCTGAGAATTCCAACTTATTTTCTCTCACATCAACTTTTACAATTTTTACATCTACTTTCCACTACTTACCCTTATCCATATAATAATACCCACTAACATTTCAAAAAGGAATTTACTTTTAAGGGCTAAATAGGAAATGTACCCACTAACTTTTCAAAACACACCATTATTAAGGGACAGTCCAAAATGAAAAGTTAAACAATATAAAAGGGACGAAGGGAGTACTTCTTAGGTCCAATATGGGATGTTAACAATACTTCTCAGGTCCAACACGAGAAGTATGTTGATATCAATAAATGAGAAGTTAAAAGTACTTCTTAGGTCAAATATGAGACTTATAGAGTCTTCTCAGGTCGAATATGAGAAGTATGTTTAGACATGCATCAAATTCCGAGAGACTTCTCAGCTTGAAAATGAGAAGTAAATAAAGTTCTCAGGTTGAGAATGAAAAGTAAGAAATGACAGTATTTTTACAAATAGTTTAAAAAGAACGGCAATTCCATGAATTGTTTTCAAAACAACAATACTTGAATAAAAAAACCACTACTCAGACACTGGCGAATCTGGCGATCAAATATTCAAAAACAAACCTCTTTGCAATTTCTTTTGGTTTAATTTCCAGGTTTTCATTTCTCCATTTTATCTCTGCCTTCAAGGTCTAGAAAGTCTCTCCCCCCAGCTCTTCAATCCTAGTATATGAAAGGTCATGCCCCTTGGTTTTTTTAAGGGTTCTCTATAGATCTGGTTTTTCCAGGGGTTCTCTACAGATCTGAGATTTGGGTTTGCCGTGTCGTGAGATCACCATTTTGTTTTGTCTTCCTTCTTTTCTGTTTCGACCACCATTTTGTTTTGTCTTCCTTATTTTCTGTTTCGACCTGTACCAACCGAGACATTCCGGTACAGCCAGAAAACAGTACGGTACGCCGGAATCGTCCAAGATCGGCCAAAAAGTTAGGTGAAACAGAATTGGAGGTTCAACATACTGGTTTTGTGCCTAAAACGGTATGTACCAGCCAGTAACAGGATTTACAACCTTGAGCTATATATCTCGTCTAAACATCAGCGCGTAGGTGAGGTTTGAATTTACGATATGCTCTAAAAGTGGTACTCCGCTGAGGACATTTCTCAAATAGCATACCAGATAATTTAGCTGGTGTGAACATGGGTTGCAAGCCTGCCTACAGAAAGACTTCGAGCTGTCAATATCTATTGAACACAGAATTGCAGTTATTCTCAAAGCATACTTATCAAAAAGTGAAGTTATAACTAGAGAAACAGATTCTGCATTTGCCGCTCATCCATATATTACGGCTGTAGCTGGTGGGTAAGGATTTGTGATCACAAAACCTACAACTTTTCCATCTCCTTGCCAAGTCCTTCATCCGAATACAGCCCAAAGGAATTCCGTTCCTCGGCCCTTTCACCAACAATAAAACTGGGCACCACCAAAATTTGGTGTCTGTCACGTATAGCTCTTTTTAGGACTATCATCGTGTAGCCTAGTTGCTGATTTGTCATAATGGGGTATGGATTGTAATTTTTAAAATGTAATGTGGAATGGGCCCCACTATGATACAATGGAGAAACTTTCTATCCAATTCAAAACCAATTGGTAACGAGTGGAGATGTCCCAACATTAAGTTAAGCGATCAACCATTCCACCCCACAATGTGGAACTATATTACTTACGAGCATGCAGATAAAACACACCCAAATAGCAAACAAGGCAGTAGATAGCAGGGACTCAAAAGCGATCAACATTTCATAAAACCAATTCAGGGTGTTGAAATTTTTTACTGTAAGTCAACTTTCCCCATACAAGTCTTAAACGCTTACACAAGTTCACGCAATCAAGGAAAGAAAATAGAAGCTTAAATGTGCCCCTTGACATGTCTTGGTGAAATCCTGAAACGTCAAATGGGCACGTTATTCCTTTAAGAGTCCCTTGGCAGAGCTTGCTACATCACTGCAGAAAGATCTCAGCAAGTTAACAATACGTTCAATGCACACAAGCAATTTTCAAAGAACGTGATGTGATGACTGTTTAAACCTATCTGTGTCAAGTGTTGGAAATCAATTTTCACACAATTTTGAACGCTTAAAATAAATTAGGCGAATATTTCAAATTGTAACCTTAAACTATCCCATAACACTTCTGAGATCTGGAAAATGAAATCCATTCCGTAGTCACAAGTGAACAGATATTGACATTGACTAGGATAAATAAATAGAATAGACACACCGCACACCTTTCTTTCAGATTACAGAATAGGCACGCTTTCATTTAGAAAACTCAGACGTCTTGATATGCCAATATAAACTAATAGGCAGAACATTTCTAACATAAGCGGAGCTCTTGGCTACGGTTATAAAACCATCCTAGATGCTTGCAAACAGCTTCAGACCAATTCACTAGGTGCCCTTTCGAGCTCATTCTTGTGTATACATTAAGTCATGAATGGATATGAGAAGTGTGAGCCAAGCACCGAGTCCATAGGATTTCAGTTCATAAAGGCTGATCAACATCCACACACTTTGGTGAGAAATCATATAGTTTGTGATTCAAAAATTCACCACAGTGGACAGTAAGATATGAGAGCTACCTTATCGTCAAACCAAGATCTACGTAAAGTAAGAGCTTGCTATGGCCACAATTGCTTTCAGCCATCACTAAGATTCTGAAAGTATTGCATCATGTAGTAGATCAAGCATGCTAAGGATCTTAAGCAGCTCATTTACCAAATTAATTAAAGCACTAGCTGAGCTTAAAGTTATCTTCTGGGACCCAAATTCCAATGGCTCAGCTTATTTTGAAATCAATGCACTTCTCAGCTCATCCAACCTCCCCGCCCAAAACCAAATGATCCAAATCAAGTTGCAGATTCTTCTAACACAAAAATTAGCTCTAGAGTGCCATAGAATAGACATACTTTCAGCAAAATTAACAAGATTCTTTCCAATTTGATTGTTCTCTAGACTATTTATATTTTCTCTCGCCGTAGGGTCTTTTAACTTCCGGCACCAAGCTTACACTCTAGACAAATTTCTTATTGTTCTTATTGTAAATGCAGATTATCTACCTCAAATTCCAAATTAGATTTTAACCACATACTCCCTTCGTCCCTTAATGTTGGTCCACTATTCCTTTTTTTGGCTGTCCCAAAATTTGATTTACATTGGTGAAAACCAAGGACCAAAATTTGGGTAAATTTTATATTTTTCCTTTCTTATTTGAGCAAATGGCAAAGCTCGTCATTTACCAAATTCAAATTCAAATTTAGCGGGCAAATTTGGAATGTTAAACATTGTAAAGGACAATAATTATGTCTAAAAAAAAGGCGGAATCCCAAAGTGGGACTAACATTAAGGGAAGGAGGGAGACATTCTCCCTTCCTATCATATGCCCTTGGTCTAGCATATCTAACTCGAAACTTTTTCTAAACATCTACCTCAAGTTTCTTTTTGGATGGAAGGCATCCTAAGGGGGGAATGGGATTCATGGGAATGCGATTCCGAGGCCTATGATTCTACTTTGGATAAAGTGGGAACAGAATCAGACTTTTCATCTGGATTCAGTTTGAATAGAGGAGGAATCCAATCCTAGGAATCTGGGATTACAGGGCAATCTTGTTACTAGGGAAACAGGAAATTGGACCGTTCTCCCTTATACCTCAAATAATCCCACGTTATAACATCCTATGTTACATGGATCCTTCATTTTGGCTAAAGTACCCGTGTCGATGTGTCCGACACCCGTATCTGTTTTGACACTCGGATCCTCTAATTATTATGATATTAACATAAAAGAATATCAAATTAGCTAGAAAAGAGATATTTCTAGTCTCGCATGGACATGGACATGGACATGAAATAGCAAAAACGTATTTTTCTAACCCCTGCTTATTTAAATACATTTCTAAATACAATTTACGATACATAATCTAGAAAAATTATGCAATATATACTCCCTTGGACTTGCACTCGCACTCGATACTCGCACCCGAGTCCATGTAACATAGATAACATGTCGTTTTTCGTTCTACCACCTCTTTATTTTTCCTCCCTTTCTACATTCATTCCTGACGCTTTCTTTGTCCTATTATGTTCCAGAGCTTTGCTGGGGATAATTGGTACACCTCTGTTTTCATATTTGTAGTTGGGCTTCGAAGTTTCCAGATTTATATGCAACTTCTGTCATTTCATTATATAGGTATGTGACATATTTCTATATATATGTGAAATCGTTGCTAGGATCAACTCTTCTATCTGATGTAGGATGGGTTTAAGACTCTTGAGTATTGCCACCTACAATACGATTCATGGTGGGTTTGGTAGGAAAATAAGAATAGTACTGGGGATAAGTGAGCAAAGTAGAAAAAAGAAAGAATGAGAAGAAGAGGACAGAGAAAGAGTGCATCACCCTTGCAAGGATTAGGCTATTCTGCAAGAACAGCACCCCAATCACGATGATTGCAGCTTTGATATTCAAATTCATCAATCAACTCTATTACATCAAAATTTATAAGCCCCTTATTCTACTTTCTAGAAGTCTAGGCAGAATGACCTTTTGTTTGAATGAAATTAATAATTAATGAGTCCATTGTACACAACTTGTGAATTAACCTAATGCATACATTCAACAAATTATGTGACTGGACCTAAATAAAAAATATGCAATGAATCTAACAATAACTACACGCAATGATTAACAACATGTGCTCAAATATAAATGCAATTACTAGATTCGTGATGACCCTTGAATGCCAAGAATCAGATCTCATGAAATTACGACATATCCTCGTCTACCAACTACCATCAAGTCATGGACACTTGTTTTCGACAAAAACCTACAAGACTTGTTTACCACTCCATACCTATTTCATCAATATCTTTGTATAGAAATGGATATCTTTTGTTTTTTTTACTATAAATGGATGATTGATCTCCTTTGAATATCTTATTGGTTCTCTAGAACGGCCATCGGCTTCTTGCCCTTCTTGATTCCGAACTATAAACTCAACATACTATATTATGTTTTCAAAGTTCAATATACCTCATATATCTCTATTTAGTTTACTGTAAATTTCCACTCCAATTTTACTTGGTCAAAAACAAATTTATCTTTTCGAAAAGGGATTCGAAACATCAGGTAATGGCATGCCATAATCCTATTGCGCAAGAGACCAATCACTGAAACCGTTGGAACATGAAGAAATACTCATGGAAAGTCCAAAAGGTTCTTTTTGCATATTTAGGCAAAAGCTCATTCCATTCCCACACTATAAATGGCGAAACCAAATTCTTGAACAAGATTTGTTTTTTTTACTGGATAATATTCCTAAGTCGACGAATCACCATTGTTCACATAACTGTGAATGACATACTTAATAATTAGATATCAATTCCCGCTTTTCTATTCCTGCCATCCAAACGCAGCCTACCAGAAAATGTTCACTCTAATACATCTAACTATAGCTTTCTTTAAGCATTACTATTGTTTCTTTATATGGGCTAAAGATTGCACTACAGAAACCCCTAGACATGGAAAGTCGGCGGCCATAAATATCACCTTAACCATAACCTATCCACTAAGAGACATAGCTATCGAAACACATAATTATCTTCCAACACTAAAACTCATTAAAAAAATTCACTCACTGAAGAAAACACAATTCTGGCAAAATCTGAACAAGGAGATAGCCAAGGCATAGTAAGATAGACATCCAAGAAATCAAGCAGAAGTTTACCCTAGATGCTACAAGTCGTGAAAGTCCTAGGACATAATAGAATTAACCCAAGCATATTCACAACCTTTTCCCACATAAATTGGTTACAAAAGTATCAAAGTTTTCTTATTTTTGATTCCAGCATCGAAGATCATACCTGAAAAAACATAATCAGACCGTGCCAACCAAAACCCTAAAATTAACGGAGGAAATAAAAGAAAGAGAGGGCTAGCTATTCAGACACTCAAATGATTGAAAATTTACAGAAAACCATACAGGAACTTGAGGGTCTAATTTGCGGACGAAGTAAGCTTCTCCACGAGCTTCTTGTCGCGCCTCTCCATGGCAACATCCCACACATCGTTACCAATGTGCTTCGGCTGCAATTTTCCACATCAAAATCAACAAAAATCAGAACAACAGCCGATTGATTTCGACGCAAAATCACACAACAGATCTGAAAAAGTATGTATGGAGGATTTATAAAATTTAGGTAGATAGGGATACCCGGCCGTGAGCGGCTCTGTGGATGTAGTACTGAGCATTTCCCATGACGCAAAGCATACCAGCTATGATCCCCAATGGAAGCGCCGCTTCCAACCACACCAACGACATCTCTGCTCTCTCTCTCTCTCTCTCTCTCCCTCCCCTTCGACCAATTGATGACCTCCGGTTGTTTCTTTCTGGTGTTTGTGTTCACCAATTTTTCTGACTTTACTACTCCAAGAGCCCTCCTCCGTTTTAACCATGGTAAACATAACCCTCCAGGCTCCAGTTTGCTGACATTTCTGGAAAATTCAGGTACCGCCCCTGAGGTTCTTGTAATTTTACTTTCGTCCCCTTACTTTACGAAATTTTGTATAGATTCTCCCGTTCCAGTGAGTTAACACTAACATCGTTAGTTTTAGCTAATAAAGGACTGAAATGCCCTTGAAATAAGAGAGAAAAAAAAATTGACTAGTGTAAACTAATCGGATTTGGTAGAAATTAGGTAGTAATTACTATAGCACATGTAACCACCCAACCCGGTTGACCTTAGACCCCTTTCGGCCCAAACACTTGGCCTGAAAAGGTATACCTAAGAAGGTATCATATAGCCCAAGGGGAGTGTTAATATACCACGTGAGGTTTTAGCTCTCAACCAATGACCCTCTACCGTCAAATCTGGAGTATTACAATCTTCCCCTTTAGGAATGCAACGTCCTCGTTGCATAGTCCCAAGAATCTCCCCTCGTGTCTGTGGGGTAGAGTGCACCCTACCTACCACTTGGACCAGGGTGGGGCTCTGATACCACTTGTAACAACGCAACCCGGCTGACCATGGAACCCCTTCTAGCCCAAAAATTTGGCATGAAAAATGTATACCTAAAAAGGTACCATGTAACCCAATGTAGGTGTTAATATATCACATGAGGTTTTAGCATGAGGTTTTAGCTCCCAACCAATATAGGACTAAACATCCTCTAACCCTAAACCTGGGGTATTAGAGCAAGTCCAGCCCTTACTCAAACTTTTACTCAAATTTGAGTAAAAGCTTGTATTGGTATGACTCTTTCCAATGGTAAAGTTGTGTTTTACTCAAATTCTTGTTAAAAGCTATTTCAACAGCTTTTCACTTTCATTTTGCCTCCAATTTTTCCCCAACTTTTTTCACTCCATTTCATCTCCCCCATTTCATTTCCCTCCATCCCCAAACCCAGGTATACGACTATTTTTCCTCTCTGATTTCACTCTTCTTTAATTCACCTCATACCTCATCTAAACTTTCACTCTCCCTCCCTGATTCTAATTACAAAAATATCAAACTGTCAATGGAGCTTTTACCAACTGTTTTTTCTACCTTTTCATCATCATCGTCCTCTTCTACTGATAGTGATGGGGAGAAAGCTTCACTTCTTGGTCTTTTTTAGGCCAATAGTTCTATAATGATAAAAATGTTGAGGGAAGAGGCTACACAATTCAACAAGCCCCGTGGTTCAGTCCTAGGACGCGCATACATCCGCCGCAAAAGAAAAATCGGCCATGATCTTTTATTCTCTGAGTATTTTGCTGAAGATCCAGCTCACCCACCTTCAGCATTTCGGCGACGCTTCCGAAAGTTATTTATGCACATTCTCCATGCCATTGAAGACCACTGTCCTTATTTTGTTCAAAAGTAAGATGCATGTCATGTTCTTGGATTGTCCTCATTACAGAAGATGGCATCTTCAATTAAAATGCTTGCTTATGGACTACCAGCAGATGGAGTTTATGATCACATTAAAATAGGAGAAAGCACTGCAATTTTAAGCTTCAAGATTTTTTGTCGATCCATTATTGAAATTTTCGAAACTGAGTATCTAAGGTCGCCAAATGCAAATGATATAAATGAATTACTAGCTATGGGGGAGGCTCGTGGATTTCCTGGGATGTTGGGAAGCTTGGACTGCATGCATTGGGAGTGGAAGAATTGTCTAAAGGCATGGCATGGGCAATATTGTGGTCATGTTAAAAAACCTACAATAATCCTCGAGGCTGTTGCTTCTCAAGATTTGTGGATTTGGCATGCATTTTTTGGAATGCGGCGGTCTCACAATGATCTCAATTAGGGATGATCATTTCGTCCGATCCGTCCGAATCCGATCTGATCCCCGATCCGAACGGATCGGCAATATGGAGATCTGTTCGGAGATTGGGTAGGATATGGAGTTTTTTTTTTAGAAATGTTTGGAGATTGGATAGTGGGTGGAGATAGGCATGTCCCCGCCTCGAATCTGCCCCGATCCATCCCCGCTCCGCTCCGCCCCGATCCTCCCCACCCCGTTCCCGAATCATAGGTGTCCATTCATGAGTTTTCAAACTTTAGGATCTCACTAAATTTTCTCCAAACATATGGAGTCTCACCGTAAAATAAACATATAGTGAAATTGGGAATCTATGAATTTTTTGTTGGTTCCGTACTAGTATATTCTGCAATTACATGCTATATGGTATTACTTATCACAATAAGACTCTTATAATACTTATCGGTTGTCTTCTATGACTGAGCCTGCTGCTGCTACTTCTATGACTGTGACTGGATTCATTTGTTGTTGCTACATGTTTTCCGGAATCATTTACTGCATTCGTTCTGTTGCTACTCTGTGCTTGATACTGCTACTTCTATGGTTTTTCCGCTCGTCCTTTTAATTTCTTGTATCTTTACATTTGATTAATAAAAATTCCTTTTGCCGTTCAAGAAAAAAAATGTATTGTGAGCCCACTGTTTGAATCCCTGAATTCCTGTGGGGATCTCCGTTCTCCATTTGGAGTGGGGATAGAGGATGAAAACGAAGCCCCGTTGGAAATCGGGGTGGGGATGGAGGTGAGGAAGGGTTTGGAGATTGGGGGTGGATGTAGTACTATCCGCCTCGATCTGCCTCCATGCCCATCCCTAATCTCAATGTCTTAGATCGTTCTCATTTGATTGATGAACTTGCCCAAGGCCGAGCCCCACCAGCTAATTACTCCATCAATGGGCACCCCTACAATCTTGGATATTATCTCGCCGATGGTATATATCCTCCATGGGCAACAATTGTTCAGACCATTACTTCTCCGGTAGAACCAAAGAAGCAACACTTTGCTAAGATGCAAGAGGGAGCAAGAAAAGATGTGGAGCGCGCTTTTGGGGTTCTTCAATCTCGTTTTGCAATTGTAGCGGGGCCTGCCCGGTTTTGGGATCCTGAATTCCTTGGAGAAATTATGAAGACTTGCATTATTTTGCACAATATGATCGTTGAAGATGAACGAGATGTCTATACTGATTTCTCTTATGACACCGTGCAACGAAATGAGCCAGTGGAACTTTTGCAAGAGCATAACAATGACTTTGAGTCATTCATGTCTCGTCATGTACAAATTAGAGATAGCAATGTATATCTTGCTCTTCGTGATGACTTAATTGACCATCTGTGGCAACGTTATGGAGAGATGTGATGTAGCTTTGGTTTAATTTTTCTTTTGTTATTTGTGTACTTGCAAATATTTTTTGTCTTGGCATGGTGTGGACACCCGACGGGAGGCCGCCCACGCGATGGCGTTTCGATTTCGATTCTGAAAATGATTTTGGAGTCGCCACCCGGGTTTAAGGATCGAACCCGAGAAACCAAAAGATTGACTCGTTATGCCCAATGGTTTTGAAAAAAATGGTTTCACCGGTCGTGCGAAAAACCTTTTATTTCCGGGCTCGGGGGTTTGGTTACGAAAGGGGAAGGGTTTTAATGCACCCCCCTCGCCCGGTCCGTGAACCGGTCTTTACTAAACAATTTGTGGGATATGGAAAATGTTTAGAATAAAGCATAAGACAAGAAAAGCTAAGATGCTCGAGTACATGAATTATTACAAGTAAAATGATGATGATAGTATGCAAATATGATGAAATAAGTAATACTAACAACTTGACAGAATGAAATATGAT
>JAXBDA010003574.1:0-33851 GCA_036023075.1 Gaultheria prostrata
AGAAAAAAAGAAAGAAAGGCCTCTGCACGCAGGGGGGGAGAGAGAGAGAGAGAGAGAGAGAGAGAGAGAGAGAGAGAGAGAGAGACCTGAAGAAAAGCCCATCCGGTTGGCATGAAGGCCAATAGGCTGGCAAAGATGTCACCCACAGTAAGATTGAGTAATGTGAATAGAATGACAAGAGTGACCACACATCCGATAAACAGGAAGAGTTTCAGAAGCCTGAACATCAGCTGGAAATCTGCACTGAACTTCTTCCTACCCATGGACACAATCTGCATGTCGGAAGAGGGATGAGTTGATGGATGATAATCTACAAGGAAAAAAAGAGAGAGAGAAATCAAATGAATTCAATTCTTTCGATACGAGCACCAACCTTCAAGACAACCATCACCGCAACAATGACCAGCCAAGACAGAGCATACACCTGCAATTAAGTTGGATAGAGGTTGTTATACTTTATTCATACTTTATGGACCTTCTCGTAACTAATTTTTTTTTTAAGTTCTATCAAAACTCAATGTGTAGAAAGCAAAATGTTTAAACAAAAAACACGAGATTGATGGTTTCCGAAACATTTGTCAAAAAAATTATTAGAACACAACCTTGTATTTTCAAATGATGGTTGTCTATACTCGAAAATTTAGTTTGCTCAAAGCTGAATAAGATTACGAAAAAGTAGTATTTTTTGTTCTCGAAACAATTTTTTGAGAACTGTTGTGCATAGCCTATTTTAGAAACTACAACCAAACAGGACGTCTCTTTAGAGGAGACCTTATATTCTTACCATGATGGATGTGTCGCCATTGGCCATATTCAGATGATAAACAATTCCATATTGGAAAAGAAGGAATCGGAAGGAAAGAATGATTTCCAAAACCCGTCCGAAAACCGCAGTGTGCTTCAAGTGTTCCTGTTCCTCATCCCACCAGGACTCCCAGCTCTTTGTTGCCGGAACACCAATACCCCCATGGCTACTAATCCACTTGGTCCAATCGTCCCAATCTTCTACTATCTTTTGCCACTCGAATCCAGATGGATTAAAAAGGAAAGGAGCAAACAGCCAAGAAACCACTAGAAACCACATTGAAAAACTGAGGATCAAGTAAGTACTAGGGTCCGCATCCGCCGAGCCATAGGTACGATAAACTATAAGCAGTACCATAATTTCCAGTGCTTTTACAAAATGGCTCCTTGAGTACATCCTGTAGTTCTCCGCGAACTTCTCATGTCGAACCACGAAACCACGCCCAGTAGCTCTGTACTTGGCCCCACCATGCAAAATGGTACGCCCGAAGTAATGGACCTTTGTCCCAAGAGAGAACGTGAAGAAAACAGCAGCTAGTTGAAGCTGCATGATTATCATGTCACCTATTGCGGTTCTGAACCCCCTCTCCAGTCCCATCTCCATAACCATGGGCAAGGCCATCAAAAGACCTATTTGAACAATGGATTGTGAAGCCATAGCTGCCTTCAGAGGATCACTTCCTTTGGACCTTGCAAATTTCATGATTGACTTCTCCAATCCACTCAATGAAAGGTAGAGTCTTCCGTATAGGAATACATAAACTGTTATTACAACCAGCTGCACGGTAACAAGAAAAACTTGCCTGAGTGGATAAGATGGAAAAACAAAAGAAAAGAGATATGGAACTAAACACTAAATGCTTTAAACCATGCATTGGTCCGGAATAAGTCAATGTAGCATTTCAATTTGGACAAGCTTTAGTATTGTATTTAATAAGCGGGATACATACTGAGACTCTCAGCAGATTCTAAAGGCTTCACTCGGCTCATTCCTCTTCTAGCTACTTAGTCCCTTTGCTCGCTTATCGGCCCTACTTTAGTCTTAGTTTACTCTTAAAAGGATATTTTATGCTATGCGTAAAACACAACTGCAGGAATTAGGTCTACAATAGATTGGCATTTTGAGGAACTTTGTTATGTATTTCTCTACAATCGGATTAAAGACTCAAGGAGCATATACGACACAAGCTTTGGACTCGTAAAGAGAATGATGAAGGCAAAGGAAGTACTGAAGAAGGAAGCTTCATCAAGAAGAAGGTTGTTGTATCAAACCAAACCGAGCCTTATGTCCCAAGATGTCATAGCATCAAACAGACCTAACTTCATTGAGTAACTGTAGGATCAAGCCTTAAGACTTCGGAAGACATCTGGGATAATCAGGGTCAATCAAGTGTTCCATTCTGGTGAATGGAATATGACTACTGACTTTTAAATAAGAAAACAAGAAGTTTTAATCTAACAAAATAAAGAATTGAAGCGTAATGTCAACCCTTTCAAGTCAAAAAGTGAAACAACTTACATTTTACAAAAAGACCTGATATTTACTGTAATTGCATACATGAGAGATTGGTAAGGAAATTGATGTTAGAGGACTGGAATAAGAATACATCAAATTATAGCGCTAATACACCCACTCATGGATTCACCCTCTCTAGGAAACTTTCAATGTCAAGTGAATCTCTAAATCAATCTACTCTAAAAGCCGAAATCGTTGATCCAGCAATGGCAGGTAACACCTATGTTGAGATTACAAAGTTGGTCAAACAAAGGATGACACTATGGTAGAATCTATGCTTCCGGCTCATGGGAAGAGCGACTTATTAAAACAAGCAGGATGAGTGACTGGTTGTTCATCATTGCAACCACAGCCTGTAGCTCAGGCGGTAAAGCAGGTTAATAGCACATGAAGGGCAGCGTTGCTAACTATTTTCTCAGGATAACTATATCTTTGAATTAGGTTGGTTATGCATTGTTTTATCGTATTTAAGACTTTAAGCATGTAAATGGGATTACCAATGAGCTGACATAAAACCCAGTCGTCGTAAAATAGCAGGACAGCATGCGGAAGAAGTCAAAGCGATGGCCTAATCTGTAGATATCTCGGCTGAGTGTTTGCTCCCCATTACCACAGGCCACTTTTGCTTCAAAAAGCGAGATTTGGTTAAGGCCAACATCTCTTCCCTTTCCAACTTGGATATACTCATGGTGGGTTATATTGCCACGTCTCAGTGTTGAATTAAAACCTACAGAACAAAGCTAGTTATCGCTGACAAAATCTATAAATACAAATATGCCTTGGGAGGTAGAAGATTCGTAAACTACCAGCAAAGATATCCTCGCTTAGGTTGATTCCCCGAGAGGCTTTGCTAATGCCACCACGGGTAATGTGGAAAATCCTGTCAAATACATCTGGATGCCCGTAGTGGAACCTCACCCTAATCCAGGAAATATTCAAGAACAAGATGAACATCATAGGAAACAGCAATATTTTCAAATACTTCTCTACAATAGTAATTGAAAAAGGAAGGTAAATATTAAGGAAAACATACTTCAAAGGTCTTGCAAGAACTCTTTGACCTAAGGTGACGAAGCTCGTTTCTTGATTTGACATAAACCAAGCCAAAGAAGAAACACTGCAGCAGCAATAATTTAATGGATTAGATTTCATAAAAGTTCCAACGTTAAAGGTCAACTTCTATCACAAAAATTCCAACATTATAGCTCCCATAAAAGTAATATGATTATCTAACCTTCCAGTGAAGATATTTTCACGAACACCCAAAATTGTAGGGGCGCGTACCCCGTGATCTTCATTAAACTCCTCTAGTAGGTTACGCATTTTGAAGGCTTCTTCCAAATAATTGTCCTACAAAGAAAGGGAACAGTGAGTAATGGTACTGGCACAAGAAACCCTAGTCAACTGCGATCAATTTTTTTTTATTTTATGGCGACAACAGAACTTCGAAGGACCTGGTTCATGTCAATCGTCTGAAGTGCTTCCCCTCGAGTAAAAATAATAGCATGGTTCTGATTTTCAGGCTTTCCTTCTCCTACCATTGCTGAACCCGGCAATTTTATACGGTAGATTTCCTTTGGGGAGAAAATAGGAAGCCAAACATGGTTTTAGGCGCGATAAATCAAAAAGGGTATTCTGCTCAAGGTTTAAAGAGGATAATTACCTGATCAAGATTATCAAGTGCTTTGACCAATACAGAATAGTATACCTTCTGTACCTTTCCATTATCCCTCTCCTCAACTTCATCAATATATGCTACACGGAGGGATGGATTGCTAAATAGGAAACAGAAGGAATCGGTTCTCAGATAAAATGAACCAAGTAAGCAAGCACTCAGAAGAAATAAATTTCCAGGAAAATTACAATGTGGATGAAACCTACTTAACCATCAAATTCAGAATATCTGTGGCGCGACGATCTCCGCTCCGCTTCTGATTTCCATAGTTCTGACAGGTTGCAACGTAAGTAAATTTCATGTCTGCTACAGCCTCCAATTGAGCATATAAGGACCTCTGACTCTTCTTATCTTCATCCGATGCAACTGTGACAGCTTTGTAGCCTTCAAGTATCTCTGCTCGATTACATATGAAGTGTCAGTAGCCAGCATATCAACTTCAAAAGGTTAAGTTCGTTGAAGGCCCCAAAATGCAACAATTCATATTTCTTCAAGCACTCATCATGCAAATTGCTTAAGATGCTATAGAATGAAGGTCGTTCTGAATGAAACTATTATCAATATGCAAACCAAAAGATATCTTGCTCTTACCACTTTCAGAAGCCATGTCAAGAAAAGCCTGAAGCTTCAAAGCCCTTCGGTAGTACATCATCCCTCTGACTGCACAGCCATTTTTCTATTACGACTGAAGGGAAAGGTAAAGGGATTTGGAGAAAATATAGCAAAAGGTACCTGTTCTGCATAGAGTCTGTCCTCTTAAGGAGACCCAATGTCGCAGTTGCAAGATGTTCTCCTCATTTTCCCACACCTCACTTTCATTTTTGCAAGTGATTCGCTCCAGGAAGTTAGTCCATTCATCTAAAAAAGTTATACATGATTGCTAAATCAGCATTACAAAGGAAAATAAAACTATATAGAACAAGATAACTTGTGAATAGAAGTGTTCATATATGTCATTTATAGCTAGCCACCTGGAAAGATTTTTTGCAGGTAGTAGATGATTGATATGCCATCTTCATTCTCCAACTCGAGGTCACTTTTTGAATAGACTGTTTCCTCTTTATAGTATGGAGTCATGACACTGCCATTGCCAAGTAATTAATATGTCAGGAGATGGTTGAAGAATGACAACAGTTTAACAGATTCACGAATGCACATGGAAGTCTACCAGAACCCACAAAGTAATTCTTTTTTCTTTTTTTTTTCCTACAAGAGTAAGTACTCAGTTTCATTTTAAACAAGTGTTAATTCTTCCACTCGTTGCCCCTGCTGGCATAATAGATTGATTAATGAAGAACATATAATCTCATATAAGATCTCACGATTCATTTATGACAAAGTTTCATTTTAAACAAGTGTTAATGCTTCCACTTATTGCCAATGCTGGCATAAGAGATTGATTAATGAAGCACATATAAATCTCAGATAAGGTCTCATGATTCATTTATGGCTCAGTTTCATTTTAAACAAGTGTTAATGCTTCCACTCATTGCCGATGCTGGCATAATAGATTGATTAATGAAACATATATAAATCTCAATAAGTTAATCAAGTGTGTGTAAAGCTGTCGATGCCAGCATACCAGTATAAGAATTAAGCTCACAGCATGTATATGGTCAGAAATACGTTTAGCCGACAGATCAGAAAAGCAACAAAAGAAATGTCATTTTACACCTGTTTCAAGTGTTTAGTCAATATATAATACTTAATTTATGAGCTCAACCTGAATGAGAGCATTTTACGAACTCGGGGAGCATGTGGCATATCCATGAACAAAGAATTTGCAAAGAATGTTATCCTCCGGCGTGCTTCAAGGTTTGTTGGAACATCAATGGCAGATTCTTTTACAGTCAAGAGCAAATAGAGACGTCTTATCTACAACAATACCAAGTAGAACAACACATTAGTATTATTGGAAAACTAAGTTTTGGAATGAGAGAGTCTGTGCGCATTTGTATCTATCGGTTTATGTACTCATATATACATATGTACCTGCTCTTCCCATTGTGCTGTAACTGCAGGAGGGAAGACAATAGCAGGTTTTGAGTCGGTACTAGCAAAAAGTTGTCTTCCGGAGTCCTTGCTGCTATTGCCAAGTTCCACCACTTCACTGAGATAATAATGTGCAAGAAACTGTCAGTACATGGCTAAAATTGGATATTAGGAGCATTTTACTAAGATATCATGCTAATCCGCCCGTGCCATTTCAAACGTCCGTTTTGGGAATTCCAACATTCTATATGAATATGCGATGGTGGAATTCAAATTCGAAAGCATTAATTACAAAATATCCTTTTCTCACCACTAGTTTTGAAAATCCGAATATTTTTCCTTTGACTTTTCTAACAGGACTAGTATTTTGAGACATCCCAAAATGGATCAGAGGAAAAACAATAAGGGATTGATGGATTATTTTCTTTCGAAAATAAGAACTTCTACAATGGTAAACAAGCCACCAACCGTATCTCATTCACCATCATGTCACGGGTAACTACTTCTAACATGTCTTGCAGCAGCAACACCACAATATTTCGCTTCGATGGATCTGAGTCTTTCTGCAACATTCAAGAACTTATAAGTTTCTAAACATAAAATGAGGAAATATCTGTACAAAAAACCATAAAGGAGATAGCACTAATTCCTTCTGAAACACTCACCAAAATTTCCACAAGCTGCACAAATTTCTTACAAAGAGTTGGTAAAGGACCCATTCTAAAATTTGTAAGAAACGTACTCTTTGCGATGTTATTTTCCACTTCTTTGATAATGATGCCAATTATCCTGTCAGGAAAATGAAAATTAGACTTCGATTGTAACGGTAATAGGAAAAAAATAAGAATCAAAGACAACACTTTCCGCATAGTTGTTAGCTTCTCTAACAAGTTGAACTAGTTGCCCAATCTAGAAAAAGATAAAAGCAAAAATAAACAAAGACTTCCGTAAGATCGAACGGTGAACTATCTCATGTGGGTCTTCAATGTCAAGTGATTCATATACACAAATGTGTAAAATATCAGAACAGAATAGGAAAACAAATAGGCAAGTCTAAAGAACTTAAATAAATGAAAGATAGCGATTGTGTAGTGACAATAAACTGAATGAAAGTTCCATGCCACCAAAGTGCTTAACAAACAAAACACGAAAAGGAAACCTTTTCTCAGTTTCTCCAACAACCAAAGCATTGAGGACAAGTTTGAACGATTCGTAGCATTCAATAACAGCACATTTCATATATTCATCCGCACATATACGCCTCCAGAGATCGGAATCTTTTGATCGAAATTGGGCTGCCATGTCCAACGCAATCGGAATCTGCAAACACAAAAAGTCAACAAGAGAAGCAACCAGTAGATACAAGAATTGTAGGGGACTGGTTGACCTTGCTAGCAAGCAGAAAGGGAGGCCACTGAATTAGTTTTAGGCTAGGATCCGATGAGTAAGGAACTAGCAACAGATCCATCTCTCTGGAACAAAGGAAAACCTAGTTTCAATTCAATTGCATGAAGAATGGAATAGATAGAAGCCTGGAGAACAGAATAAATAAGTTAAGGAGCCTTTCCTGTCACTTATTAAATCCTCTTCACGAAAACTCACTATTACTTCATTCCATAACTGAGCGAATTTCGCGGCTTCACTTCTTCTGCTTGCTGTAATCTAGACATTAATGGAAAACCATAGAATAAACTATCAAGAGTGAAATTACTGCATCCTGATATCCAACTTTATAATCATTGAAACAAAAGATTGAAACCTCAGAAAAACGTTTGGAAAGAGAGAACCCCTTTTTCTTTGTCTTATCAGAAGGCACCAAGTATGTAGCGAACGCCCCTGGTAAAGAGTGGAACCGTGATCTGAGCATGCCCAGTGTTCGTACCTGTTAGAAGAGGAGGCAACATGAATTTCACCCAGCGAAATATGTAGACTATCAGATTAAATTTAAAGATTAACTAGTGATGGTTTGGGTGGAATGCCTCTAGTTATTTCACCCTGATAGTGCTGACAAGGAATCTCAAGTTCTTTTAATATTAATTTTTTGTCTCAACATGAGTAAGAGAAAATGGAAATATAGAAAACATGAAGGAAAGGAAAATAGAAAGTTAAGAAGTTAAGGCACCATAATGGTCATTAATAAAAGAATGGTCATTAGTAAATGGTTCCGCACTTGAGCAACCAAACTATGCATATACTGTTCTATATAAAAAAATTCTTAAAATTCTAATGCACGAACAGAAACAATGAGTTGAACCTATCAAAATAGTATAGCTCCAAAACCACCTACTGAAACCCTGGGTTTAGCAAACCCATAACTATGATTTTGAACTTTCAGCCCAAAACCGTTGCAGATGAGAACATTCAATCATGGAGAAGAGTATCTCCCAATGAAGTATGTAGTACATGACCAGAGATGAAATGGAATCAATAAATAGCACAAAGCAACTTGAATGAATGTTTAAATGAAGTAACATAGTCATGACCATCTTATGAAAGTTTAATTTGTAATCATCAAATTTATGTGTTCAAAGGAATCACCTCTCCTAAGCGGTCAAATGCCCCAAGAATACCACCACATAGAGTCGAGAAAATAGCGTACCAAATTTGAGTATCCATAAAATAAACCTGCATAAACTTGGAATATTTGAGATCTTTCGCACACACAGCATCCGAGATAATGACCATAAAAAAGGCTGGAAAATACAATAGAATAAAATCATTCTAAGACAGACCAAGATGATAGGTCCCCAAAGTGAGATGACTGCTCCGTAGTTGCCTTGAGCTGCATTTTTTTACTCAAGAATGTTATCATGAATGTATTTGCCACTTAAAGCACAAAAAGCAACCATCAAGAGTAGATGCATACCATCTGGAAATACTTCATGCCATGTATATCGAACATGGTGAATGCTCATTATATCTTTTGTTGGTTTGATCAGAGGTTTTATCTGGGAACACAGGCGAAATGGTTAAAGGACTACTCTTCATACCCAAATTTCAACGATGACTAGCGTTAAAGATGTGGCAAGCACCTGGATGAAATAGCTAAACGCTAATTTGGCACAGAGAAGAAGCATCCAGAAAAGAGTATACCTGAAATTGGTAAACAAAAATTCTTTCAAACAAATAGACAAAGCACAGTTGTAAGATTGGATAATCACAATAGGATATATTATGTCATCTTTTCCAAACTCACTTTATAAGTGCAAATTGACTTTCATGCATTCCCCTCCCCACATAAATTCTGGGCTGCAGAGAGGATGACAAACTCATTCAAGAGATGAAATGTTTGTTAATAAGAAAGCCAAACAAAAGTAGTGTAAAGAAATGTTTGTTAATAAGAAAGCCAAACAAAAGTAGTATTTACACATGTTCGAACATACACAGAAAGGACCTCAATGTTTAATTGACTTAAACACAGTCACTGTGATAGAGTAAGGATCCCAAGGGCTTGAACCTATGTTACCTAGAACGTGGATCGTTATGGTAGGAGGAACGAGAAAGGGAATGTAGTACGCACATGTCCTAAATTCCGGAACAACAGGGGTAGGCTTCTATAGCTTTGAATCCAAGAATGTTCATATTTCAACGTAAATCAGCCAATGAAAGTAAGTATTGTTTGTCTAATTATTCATGTAAAACACATTTCTAGAAGCATTATGACCAACTTTTCTTATATTTTGTCTTGCTAAAGCACCAATATCTCTAGTCTTTATAGAAGAACTTTCAGGATTGATTTGGATCGCTATATTCATCGTATTGGAACATAATAGTACCACATTTCGGAACGCCGGTTCCAAACCGTAATTCGCTAGGGTATTAGCATTTTCTGAAAACATCGGCTTGAACACTAGGAATTTGATTACGAGTATTTTTTAGATGTCCAGAGTGTATCGGATGCACCTACAAGGAATCATCAAAAACCTGACTTCTACACGGCATCCAATCCCCATACTTAGGCCTTCCTCCTAGTGTGCTTAAGAAAAAATGATTCAATGACACCACCAGGGACGGATGCACACAGGGGCACGGGGGGTCACGTGCCCCCACTCGAGTCCAAGTTTTTTTTATGTTATTTTTTATTTTACAAATAAGGGAAACAGTACAAGTATGTAATAAATATGTACATCAGCGCAAAAGGAGAATGGTGAGATTCGGTTCAGTGGTTAGGCAAAGGCATTTTACCCTGCAGGTGCAGGTTCGAGTCATGGCGCTGCTCCTCGTCATTAATTTTTTTGCTCTCCTGCCTCCCTACTAGAAAATTATTTTTTTTGCTCTCCTGCCTCCCTACTAGGAAATACAGTAATAGCCCAAAAACAAAAATACAACGCACACAAAAACGCAAGCGCTCAATTAGTCACCGAGCTAAGAAGGCAAGCCCAGTGCTCCTTCATTCCACTATTGTTGCCTCAAACAAAACACGCATCACCAGATTAAAACCAAAAAATAGAAGAGTATGAGAAGGCTGTGTACAGTACGTCGTTCGCCATTTTAGAAACCTTTAGAAGCATATATATTATAAGTCTTATTGCGTAAGGTGAATACTCGTTTTATATCGTTGTGCTAGGCTTTAAATTTGAGTTTAAGCTTATTAGAAATTGGTGCCCCCACTATAGAGAATTCCTAGATCCGTCCCTGGACACCACATTTAAGGCCCCAGCTACACCATTAATGGAATTAAGAATGTATAATCGTTATTTTCACATTGATTTTCCAATGCGGAAAATCAAATGTTTAGAATGACCAAACTTTGCTATAAGATGTGTTGTTTTCCAGAGAAACGTGTTTAATGGAGAAGAAAGAACTGACTGCAAGAGTGACAGAAGTGAAATCACTTCTATTTCCTGGTTTATAAATTTAACCTTAGCAGCTTCGCATATCTGTCCACATTTGTACACAAAACCATGTATCGAGAGATATCCAAGGTGAAGAAGGAGGAAGTAATGGTACCTGTGACCACCACAGAAGAAATCTTATAATATGCCAGTCTGAGTTCTCAATCCATCGTCGGAGCATTGGAAAAATGAATAATGCTGCTGCTAGTAAATTCGGAAGCAAATATATTGCTACCACAATGATGTACAATGGAGGGATGCCCTTCACTTTATTTAGGAACGAAAGAAGATCTTTAATTTTGTCAGGGGCCACTTGGACCGTATGCACATAACAGAGGGGAAGAATGACACTCCAGGCCAGACTAACAAGTATCTTGAGAATGTTCCTCATCACATCAGTGAACTTCCATCTATGATAGCCCGGAAAGTTCAAAATAAGGTCCAAAATACCTGATATCCAGGTTGATACAAAAATGAGATTTCAGTAAGAACCATGTCTGACACTCATAGCTATATGCAGGATGATTTGAACAAAAGCCATAAAACTCAGGTACAATACAAGGCACAGAAAGCAATGAATGACGTATTGAGGAGATTTTCTGTGCTACTTTAGGGGTTCCTTGACCAGTACTTAACAAATCGAAAAGAAAAGGTTCACCTACAGAAATAGTGGCTTTGTTACCAATGCAATCACTTTCATGGCACAGGCTGCTGTCAGTATTTAATTAATATCCATTGATTATGCTTCAAAAAACCATAGCAGCCAGCAAGTAAGAATCGTACTTTGAAGGAAGCGAAGGAATGCTGCTGTTATAAAAATACTGGAAACGCTATATAATGCATCCTTCTGAAAAATATCTAGTGGAGAAATATTTTTCCATGCAACAATAACCAATGCCTGCAATACAACAGTTTAAAAAATTAGTGCCCGACACAATAACATGAAGTTAGGAGTAAAAGACATTGTCCACCCATTTACAGTTCTGTTGCAAGAGAATACCTGCAAAGCCAGAATGTAGAATGTCCACATACGATCAAAACTTCTGAAGTTGTGCCAGAATGATCGCGTCTCAACAAAATATGATTTGCCCGTGCTTCTATCCTTTCTAGGAGTTGCTTCTCTTCCCTGGCATAGCCAACTAATGAAGCAGAAATCCAATACGATGCACACTTAAAGCCGTAAAGTCTGATTAGAATATAGAAGTACCTGATTCATGCCACGTGTTGATTTGAAAAATTCACCATCATCACGCATTGGCCAACCCAATGAGAAGCAGTCAGTGGACCTGAAAAAAAACGAAGTAGAATTGTACTGTAAAGTATAAGAAGCCAAAGCACCTACAGAATCTTGTTCACGAACTTCGAATTTGTTCTATTTAACTCATTACATACCAGAAATACTCGTTCAGATCATCGTAGTTACACCAATCTGCATGAGCGGCTTTTCCACCTTTACTCTTCTTGGCTTCCTAGAATATCATAACCACAAATTTAGTGTCGAATAGGAAGAAAAAGGCAAAAGCCTAGCTGATAAAAAAAAAAAACAATTTTAAGGCAAAAGCCTAACAAAAGGGTGCATGTTTGCAGAGAGATACCCTATCGATTACTCGGTAAAGGGGCGATACAACTTTCCGCAGGAAAGACTCGTCATCTCCTCCATATGAAGGCTTAATGTTTTCTCCAGTAACAATACTAACATTTCCAGCCAACAAACCATGAAGCTCATATGCCATCTGAACACATGTCAAGATACTCGTATGAAACCATAAACCATTGCAAGATAGAATCCAAGTGGAATATTCAGAGATGAATAAATTACTCACATTGTGAAAGATGTAGCATAGGCATTCGGGCATAAATCGAACATTAGCTGCTTCACCCCAGATAAGAAGATTGAGTCCCATGTAAAGTATCTTTCTCTGTTGCACTTCTTGTTGCCCTTGAGGGAGTCTACATGAAAAAAATTAAAATCGTCAAAGTCAAGCAATCGAAGCAGGCGTATATGGAACAATTCCACCTTGGACAAGTAGACGTAGGTATAATATCTCACCTTAAACTGTGTTTTCTTCCCAAGAACTTGCACCATGTTTTATAGTTCTTAAAGAGCTTGCTCATAACAGCATCAACAGCTCGATCATCAAGCTGGACAAGAGAGATGCATTTACTTTAATTAGTAACAGAGAATCGAGGAGGACGCGTATGATAAGTCATTGCGTCAACACATGCTAGTACCATACATCTCAGACATGACGGAGGAAAAAAAAAAAACAGAAAGCTCCCATTAGAAAAAAGGGACAGGAGTGGCTAAAGAAAAGAACAGTACACTCGAAATATACATCAAGTAATCTTCAGGTTTACCTCTGAACTTCGGATGCATCATAATGAAAAACGCAGCAGTATTTAAAACAGTTGTAAATGCATTGATCTCATAATACCAAAAGGTAATAATTAACCATATTATAGATGAATTTGATATGACAAATCTGTACATACCTTGTTTAGAAAAGAGGAGTGGCTATAGAAAAGAACAGTACACTCGAAATATACATCAAGTAATCTTCAGGTTTACCTCTGAACTTCGGATGCATCATAATGAAAATTTAAACCCAGCAGTATTTAAAACAGTTGTACATGCATTGATCTCATAATACCAAAAGGTAATAATTAACCATATTATAGATGAATTTGATATGACAAATCCGTACATACCTTGTTTAGAGGCTCAGGCTTGGGATTAAGCCTTATGTGAACATTGGCAAGAAGTAGAATCAGATGCTCCCTCTGGTTCCTGACGTTGTCTCTCTGTACAAAACAAAATAAACTTGAGACGGTTTACTTCTCAGAAATAACACTATGACTCTATGCAATAGACGTCTCATTGTCTAGATTAACGATGCATGCCTGAAACCCAAACATGGCCCTAAGCCAATCAAGAATATCCAACTCCCCTGATTTCTGCCTGTTCTGCTCAAATGAAGAAGGCCAGTTTAAACCACGCGTATTCGTTAGTGCAGCCACAGCGGCCTTTACCTGGTAACAAAAAAGCACATACAAAGTTATGTTTAAGACAATGTGTATATCCACATTTCTGCTATACGCATTTGTATGTATATCAACTTATCAAGTATACCTCTTCAAGCTGCATGATGGACTGAGATGCCCCAGCAGAATCCAGTGGAAGAATGTTATAAGGAGCGTAGATTTCCTTCTTTGCCTGGACATCCTTGGCTGCTTCAATAATCTGTGTACCCGCGAAGAAAGAAAATACAATTAATAAGCTCCTTCATTTGCACCATCAAAGTGTCTATAATCGAATACAATCAAACAAGAACCATTAGACAATTCAAGAAAAGCAACGCGGGGGGGGGGGGGGGGTGGTGTTGCAGAACTTACCTCTGGAGCAACCTCCTCAACTTTTTCAGTCTTGTTAACAGCGCAAAGGACTTCAAACAGAACTCCAGCTGTCTGGTAAGCTTTGCCAAGTTGAGTTCTAACCAAAACAGAAAAAGGGATTGGCAGCAGTAAATAAAATCCCTTGAACTGAGAGAAGAATTTGTCATACAAATTTGGCAACAGGAGTTAAGTCTAGTTTACCTGTCTGCTTGTTCTCCCTTGTCCAGAGCTCTGACGTAATGCTCATAGTATTGTCGGTAGAAGCTCTCGATTTCCCGTGCATCCGTCTTCTTAACCCGAGAGGCCAGACTCGAGGCATTGTCCTGAATCACGATTACCAAATTGCTTTACTCAAAATCCTTTCAAATTGGCAGCAATGTCTCAAGAATCCAGTACACAAATAATTTGTGTAGCTTTCTATATCCATATTGCTATAATCAACTACAATTCCTGGAAATTCATGCCTGTGGCTGTTAGAACCTTTTTCAGATGCCTCAATCATTCCGATTAAACAATGAAATCGAACTCAGCAACTCAGAAATATAAAATCCAAACGCCCAACGGAGCTTGATTTTACAAAGATGAAAATAACCGAATACAGGAATTCCCATCTGAGAGAGTACTACTCACTTGAACTCCGTCCTCTAATTGTACCCACGCTCAGTCGCTCGCTTCGCTCTGGCGCCGGAAAAGGATGTTTAATTACACCGATCCTCCTTATTAGTATATTTCTAAAAATAAGACAAATTTCCCTAAAGTTTGTGCGATTACTCTAACCTCCCCGATTCAGGCTTTCAGCGTTAACGGAAAACTTGTTTAGACTATCGTACCCTCAACTTTAGTGAGCCAAGTCAGATTAGATCTTTTTTTTTTCTTCTTTTCTGATAATTACGTCAGATTTTATTTTTTTTTTTGGTCATTTGTCATTCCTAATTTATTACATGGGGAGGGGGGAGTGGAACTCGATCTCGGGATACAGTATGGACGTTCAAGAGCTCTACCGCATCAAATTAGTTTCAATAAACCATTGTCATGATGACATGACCTATATGATCTCAGAAAAAAGTAAAGGGCTTTTCTCCCTATATATTGAATGAAAATTAAAGCCGCGGGCGCTCACAAACAAGTGACATTTTTTTCTTTCTATAACTAATTACTAGTGCGGAGTAGGTGGTGGATTGTGTGTTAAAAGACTGAACGAGATTCCGAAATTCTGTGTCTGACATGTAACCGTGCATATGCATGCATGTTGTATACACGAGACAACAAAGTTGTTAAGTACACTAGATTTTGAAATTGAATACTAAGTACAGTAGTATATTGAATCAAAACAAAAGAGCGAGCACAATCAAGAAGAACAGAACAGAACAGAGAAGAGAAATGCATGGCAATTAAGTAGTACTATAAAGTACCCACCCGTTCTAGACGTTGAAGCAGAGCCGTCTTAAACTGCCGGACGCCACGACCGCTCGAGCTCGGATCCAATCTGTGCGATTTCTCGAAGGCGTAGAATCGACCTATAGTTGTTTGACACATACGTACAGACACAACCAACCAAAAACACTTTCAGAAAACGGACAATTAATGGAAGCAGTACTACGTAATAATTAATTGGGTAATTGTCGATTCTCTGAATGATCAGTTCATTATTAATAATATTGGTGGTTGGTTTGATCAGAAGAGGATTAAGGAGTAATAATTACGCACATAGATAAGCGACACGAGGACGTTCGTTCTGGATCTCAGTGGCGACGCGGAGGACGGTGGCGATGGAACCTAGGGACGCCGGCACCACCTCATTGTCGAAGACCTCCATGGAGAAGGTGGTGGTGGCGGCGCTACGTGACGGACGCCTCGTCAGCTGCCCCTGCAGCTCTTTATCTTGGCCTGCCATTTCTATTTTCTAGCTTGCACTGCTCTGCTCTGTTCACATGAATTAACGTTAGACACATACAATTGTCACACGTCTACACAAAATATACAAACATATAATGATGATGATGATGATGATGATTATACGTACAATGTAGGATGGAGATGGAAGGAGATGGAACCAATTAATGTGTTTTTTTACGAGCCTTCGCCTGCATGAATTACAAGAGAGAGAGAGAGAGAGAGAGGGTGGTCACAAAAATCTAGAGAGAGAGAAAGGTGAATGAATTTAGAGTGGTGCATGTAAAAGGAGGAGGGTGGTGAGGTAGTAGTTACCGGAGGCCGACGAGAGGCGTGGGGGGTCTGAGATTGAGGGGAGAAAGAACATCAAATTAATTTAGAGAGAGAGGAGGGGGTGGCTGTGGTTTTGTTTGGGGCTGGGGGAAGGGAATAAAACGGAGGAGGAGTAAGGAGGAAGGGGAGAGAGAGAGGTGGTGAGTTGTAAGAATTGGGAGAAGGAAGAGGAGTGGAGGGGCGCGATTTGCGTGCCTAGCGTAGGAGAAAATTTTAGGTGCAAATAGGGTATGGATGAAGTGATGTTCCTTCGGCGCATCCGGGCCATCCTAGCATAGACTTCTTCTGACTACTACTGCCTGCCTGCTATACCACTACTGATGATTGGATTTGAGGTGGTCCGGTTTTTTCTTCCCATTGTTTTTTTTTTTTTTTTTCTATTTTTTATTTGGTCCCTGTTTCTTCGTGGATTTGTACGGTATAAGCCTCTCCCTCTATTTTTAGTCCCTCCCTGGCTGTCTGTTTGAGATTGTTCTTCAAATCTTACGATCGAGGGTTAACCGGTCTAGGTGGGAGTCCAACGGCTGGCTGTTTAAACTGAGAGAATGGTGGCGGGAATTACAATTAGTAAGGGGCTGTTTGGTAACATTTTTGTTTTCTGTTTTTTATTTCTAAAAAATTAAAAGTAGAATCATGTTTATTGTTTATAAAAAAAAAACATGTTTGGTAATAAAATTTCTGTTTTCAGTTTTTTGTTTTTAAACGACCCTGTTTTAAAAACAAAGCAAATCACCGTTTTTGTGTTTTGAAAATTTTCAGAAATTTTGAAAATGTTTTTATTAAACACAAAACATAAATAACTTACCAAACACATTTTTGTTTTTAGTTTTGAAAAAAAATTGAAAACAAAAACAAAAAACAAAAAACAAAAACATTACCAAACGTCCCTAATTAATAGTATTCCCGTGCTATGAATGAAGAACAAAATATTGCATTCCTAGTAAAAATTATGTTTTGCGATAAGCCTACTTCAAATTGATGTGGTTAGTTACGGCATTTGCCTATATATATATATATATAAACTCACGGTTAAGCTTTTCTCAATATGGTACTAATACTTATATTTAAAACCATCTATACTATTATTGCAGAATGAGTTTTCGTGAGGAGGACCGTGGGAGCGACAAGTGGCACTAAAATGGGATTTAAGGTAAGAAGTAAAGTATTGATCATTGCCTTAACCACCTTACATAAAATTAAATACTACCAAATATACTGATTCCAGTTTCCTCATAGGGCATGCTTAGTAAGTAAACACCGATTTTTAAAAAAAATGGAAAGAATAGCACTTCCCCATTTAAAATTAGAGACTTCTACTTTAAAACTTTGGAAAGGAACACAATCACTCTTCCTGCTATTTTTCCATCTCTTTAACAGGCTAAATAAAAAACTAGTACATAGATTGTATACATAAAAAGATTTCAAACTTGGTACATTTATTTAGAAGTGAACATTGACCAAATTAAAAAAATTCAATGATTTTGTTACATAAAGCAACTCATCTTGACAATTCAATAGGAAAAAATCTGTCGATACTATATATTTTGCAAAGACACTTTTTCGTGAGGAGACGTAACACCGATTTTTGAATTAGCAAATAATTCAAAACCAATAATAAAGATTGAGTTACTTATTGATCGAAGTCTAATTAGTTATATATAATTTTCAAAATTGCGTATTACTACCTTAATAGAAAATAGTGTCTCAAATCCAATTCAGCCGGAAAGCATTAAAGGAAATTCCGTAGCCAATTCTCTAATTAGTCACTCCAATTACCATAATTTTAGTAATCGCTTTATGGATTGCAAAAAGAAAATGTGAAGCAATTATATATTCCATGATTAGAAAAGTGTTCAATTTCATCATCCCAATACACTCTCTAGCTCCCTCCATTTGAAAACTAATTTGAACGTATATAATAGTTAAGACTATCAATTCAACTCTTAGAAAGTGTAGATTAATTACTTTTAATCTCAAATTTTCTTCATTGTGTAGTTATATGATCTAGAGTTTATGTTTTAATCTATCTCACTTTTTTTTTTTGTAGGTTTTAATGTGATCAACAAGAATTACTTTGCAAATCGTTCGTATCAATCTGACTCTCAAAGAGAAGAATAGTTATATGATCCTTTTCATTTTATGATTGCGAAGCGGTGCGATTTTATGCAATCTGAGTGATGGATATTGTTCTATTGTACTTAAGGACGGAACAATACTTTACAACATGAAATGCTTCATTTGCTCTTACATGAAAAAATAAATATAGATGTCAACAAAATACTGATGATGGTGAAGTGTTTGCAGCAAGCCATTTGCCTATGTCGAGTAAGTTTTTCTTCTTTCGTAACTTTTTTTTGGAGAATAAGAGATCTTACCTGTATCATTTTTTGAATTTTGAAATTTGGATGGAAAGATTTTACTGTAAATTTTAAGCAGTAAAGCATTCCCAATATTAGGGTAACATTCAACTTTCTTCGAAAAAAGGTTGTCGTACGTAGAGATTTTAAACATTCACTATTCTTATTAATTGATCTTCCCCATTATCCGTAAATATTTGAGAGTTATATGATCTTTTCATTTTATGATTGCGAAGTTGTGCGATTTCATGTAATCTCATTTTATTTTATTTTGTAGGTTTTAATGAGACGAATGATGGATATTGTTGTATTGTGCTTAAGGACAGAACGATACTTTACAACTTGAAATGCTTCGTTTGCTCTTACATTAAAAAAATATATTAATGTCAACAAAATATTGAAGATGCTTCATTTGCTCTAGAGTTTATGTTTTACTCTTTTTTTGTAGGTTTTAATGTGATCAACAAGAGTTACTTCGCAAGTCGTTCGTATCAGTCTAACTCTCAAAGAGAAGAATAGTGACTTATATGATCTTTTCATTTTATGATTGCTAAATCGTTCGTATCAATCTGACTCTCAAGGAGGTTGTAACGTTCAATTGTTTTTGGATGAAGAACTAAATTTTTTTAAGCTATGTCACAATATACGATTTGACATTTCATATGATGCATAATGTATACCTTTATTATTAATTTTTGTTAGTTTTGCTTTATATTGTTGAGTCTTGCATATTCTTCGAAACTCTTTCAATGCTTTTTCTTTCCTATTGTACTAATTTTATATTTTATTTATGTGTTGATGAAATTTTCATTGCCAATAAAAAAAAAAAAAGAGTTTTGCTTTACATTGGGTTGATACCTTAGAGACAGAAAGCGAGGGTTGGAAAGACAATAATTGGGAATTAGTACATCACATAATTCTTTTTTGTTGTTTTAATTGTAGAATACATGATTGACAGTATTAGTTTTAAAAAGGAATATAAACAGTCTGATTCTCTCTCCCAAATTGTTGGAGAGAAAAAAGAAAATAGAAAAAGTTTTGGGGTAAAGAGTAAAAGTATCGATGAACACCGTAATCCAGCGAAACCCAATGGCTTTGCTATATTAGGGGCACATAGATCGATTTATGTTATTTGTGGTTGGAAAAATCATCTATCTTTTACTCGATTCGCATAATTGACAACTGTCTTTGATGTGGTATCAACCATGATAATAATGACTTTCACAAGTACCATAATAAAAATGTATCGTGCATTTTCAAATGGATATATCACTAGCGCAAAGTAATGTAGTAATTAGAAAACATAAGGCCCGCTAGCTTCTTTTTTTCATGAAACAACCCATATAATCAAAATCGATAAAATTACCAATGATGAGACTTAAGAGTACAAGTTTATGTTCATTTCTTCGTCTTCGATATTTTTGCAAAGACGCTATTGCATTGCACAAGAGGAAACGGGTACACCGTCAGATATGAATGGAACATCGTCAGGTATTAATCGAACTTCAGATAGCAGTAGAACAAGAAGCCATCTGTTTTCACATAGAGCAGCTCTGGAGAAAGCTCAAAAAATCCAAACAAAGAATGAACACAAATGCAATGTCTACTAGTCGATCTTCTTCAGAGTGTTCACGTAAGTATAACTGGAAAACACCACAAAAAGCTTTCGGAACCTGCAGAATAGACAAGAAAGCTTTCATGCGAATTATCAACTGGATTTTGTAAACCAGAAATCTTGGAAGTTGGAATTGTTTTACACTATTGATAAAACTGACATGGGTTTAGGGGATTCATCCAGATCCGTAACACCATGCCATTTTGAGAAGATTACTACATAACGCGTCGGACCGTTTGCGGGATTAGTTTGATTGGGATAGGATACAACACAAGATTGAAGAGTGGATAAACTTTGACCTTTATGACAAGAGGTGGGCAGTCCAACAGGAGCAATACCGTGGGGTGTGTGGTACTGCTAATCCCACCATATTGGGGAATTAGCAATCCCCTTGCACTAATATTCCCAAGCCTGTTGACAAATCAAAAATGATCTTGGGGGACAACAAAAAAGCATCTTCCAACCCACGGAGATTAAAACTCTACGGTCCAAGGGGATAACACCGCTAATCGGTTAACAGGCGTCAGGGGGACTCATTCAGACGACCCTAATGTTAAAAAAAAGCCTTGTGATGTTACGCTTCAAAGCTAATTCGAAGAATCAAAGGTCGTAAACATGAATAGTAATGATCGCAATGAAAGTCTATGTAGCACAAACAAGATTAGTGTAATATCTAGAAGTTTGTATAGATACTTGCAGCCAATCCCATATAACAAAACAGAAGGTTGGGTCATCTTTCTTTCTTCCCTTTGTTTTTGGAACAGATAAGAAAGCATACAGCATACTTACCAAATCCACTGGCTCCTGTGTTGGGCCATTGCACTATAGCTTCTATTAGGACGTTCATTCAGCAGACAATGCAACTCTCCATTTTGATTTAACATGGCAGAAATGAGGGACAAACAGATATCAACAGGCCCACTATACTTCCGTAATATGTTGATACTGATCTGATGAGAATGAGAACAGGATTCACAAGATTGTAAGAAACTAGAATAAAATCAACGTACAACAGGATTCACAAGATTGTAAGAAACTAGAATAAAATCTAACTTACAAATCAATATCAAAGAAGGAAAAGAAGACATACGAGTTCCCAGGCATCAATATCTCTTTTTGCAGTTTCATGCAAGAGTTTGCTGCTTAAGGTACAAGGAACCACAGAGAGGAAAAGAAAGGGAAAAAGTTAAATCTATAAGTGCAATACTTTCTCATGTTTGCAACTATTCAAACTGAACCCCCATTAGGACCGTAGTAACAAATCTAAAAGACATTGATAGAATTGGTAAGTTCGCTGGTCATGGTCCTTATGAAATTAGAGCTGTGCCATGGTCCTCGCAGAAGCCCCAAAAGATGAGTGCAACATTTCTGGTCATTCAACTACTGCTTGCGCTCCTTAACCAATGCCCATAGAATCTACCTCTTTGCCCATGCAATACCACAGACTGGAGAAATTCTTGCAAAGGGAAGAGGCAGAGAAGATCGGATGAAAGGACATTGTAAATTGCACTTCAGAAAAGATGGGTGAAAAGTCTTCCTTCCCTTGTTTAACATATATTTTGTTATATTAGCATTATGAGCTCCAAATGAGGTGGAGGAATCAAGGAAGGAGGTAGAGAGTAAACGAGGACAAGAAACGTCCCCCCAACGTATGCCTAACCTCAAAGAAGAGAAAAAAGTAATTCTGGACTTGCTTCTAAACGAGAAGCACCTACAAACCTTTAAAAAAATTAAATATTAAATAAATAAAAAATATATTGCCGAGGGAGAAAACCAGAAAAGAGAACCGCCTACAACCATCAGCACCGCTAACAGTAGTATGGGATCTTCATTCATTGTAATTCATGTGTGTCAATTCTCAGGGCGTCTCAAGTGTGGAAGTGCCAATACGGCAACCTTGAAGTGCACAGATTGCATGATAAAAATTCCTTTGAATACAGGAAACTTATTTATTGATCGAGTGCATCCCGAAATAAGTAAATAGAACAAAATGAAGTCTACTTACCGTATCCCACGATTCAAGTCACGATGATTACAGTGACCCGAAACACCATAGTTATCAAAAGTAATTATCTGGAAGCAACACAAAGACAAGTTATTTATGGAGCGCAATATGATAAGCATAGAGCACTTGGTTGCATCATGAAAAAACTAAAGTTTTCGAATTCCCTTATCACACATAGCTAAGCCAGCAGAATATATAGAACAATTAATAAAGAAATTAAGAAGCTGTAAATTTGGATACATACCGCAACTAAATGTGAAGCTGTAAGTCTTACCAAATCGATGGCATGGCTAAGAATGTACTCGTCAACTATACTTGCCAATAATTCAAAGTTCCATTCTTTGCCAAAACCGTCCTAAAAAGAATGAAGTTACTTCCAGTATTTCGCGTCAATATTGTATTCGAAAATACCAAAAGATGGAACGAGTTTTCAGAAGACTTTGAAGCAAGAACCTGCAAATCCGGATGGTCCAGGATTTTCACTTGTGGGAGTCGAATCTATATAACAGATTAAATGTCAGAATATCGAGAGGCAACACCATCATCTTTTAAGAAGGTCAGCACCGAACTACTCCTTATTTTGAGGAAATGAACTATTCAAAAGTAATAGAATCATAGAAGAACTAAGATGACACTTTGATAAATATAAATGAACACCAGCAGTCAGCAGATAAAGAAAGCCAGAAGTAAGAACGAACACAACCTTAAGCACTGCAGAAGCCTGATGTAGCTCTTCCTTCCTAATGTTTCCCATTCCATCTGCATTGCCTGGAACAGCATGGAATTCCAAAAGATTAAGATTGTCAATGGAATATTACATTGGAGAAGACAGATGTAATATGCTTTACCTTAACATTTGTATGAAAGACACAGCAAACCGATCCAATAAAATACAAACAAATAACAAATGAAAAGTTCTTAAACAAAACTATTCCTCCTCACAAAGGCAAAATTTGGCAGAGATAACAAGATTAACATCCTCTAAAGCTGACCATTGCATGCTGAAGTTGAATATTTGGACTCCCGGAGATTATAGAATTTCTCATCTAATAGATAACCTTGGAAGTATTAGAGAAACTTTTGGAAAAACTGGGGGTGCAAACTCTATTGTTGGGCACATTCTCTGCTTGTCCTCTTTTTTCGTGTATCTTTTCCTTTTCTTTCACATCAGCAAAGTCTCTAATACTCCACCAATTATAATATTGTTCCATGTTGTTTCGTAACTACCAATTCTTGTAATGTTTTTATTGGAAACTACAAATTCAATGCTTCATGATACATGGACTACCCAAACATGTTGAGCAACACACACATAGAAGTAAAAAATTAAATTAAATTAGCACAGGGCCAGTGAACATTTAGAACTGCAAACATGCTGAATATTGGATCTTCAAGTAGTAAGACGTAGACTACAGAGATAAAAACTTGTTTGCAATAAGCCAGTCAGTATTCAGTTATAAACCATGAGTGTCTTACTCACAATATATAGACACTCTTAAAGGATATTGATAATTAAATGGATTGGCACACAAGTAATTAGATTCCAATGGTACTATCTGCAATTTCAGCAGAGAATGCATTGATTCAAGCAACATCACACTTAATTCATGAATAAGAAGCGGCATATGTAAATTTGAAAGATATTAGACTACAAGTGATTACAGAACAAGAAACATGTAGTACCTGTTGACATGCACATTATGTGTAGATTATGCCCCCTGGAAGTGAGGTAGTTTATTGTTGGAGTAAAAAACCTGCAGAATTGTGATATATGACTTCCATACAATACACCCTCACAGACCAATAAGTACAAAAAAGAAGAAGAAGAAGTTAAAAGAAACGGCCTTTCATTTGTCTATCAGATCGAATCAGCATATTTGGAATCTTCCAACGACAACTACAGTTTAAGCCTTTAGGACAACTGGTGGACATCAGATGTATCAAAGCCTTGGTTAATTTGTAGGAACTAGAACCCATCTGCATTTGTTTCATATTGCATTCTACTTCTCTCCTTCTTTGCTTGTTTAGATGCTTGCATCTCCACATGCTAATGGGATTACCCCTAAGGGAGGGTGTTAGATAATTGTACATTGTTTCGCCCTATTGCTAACAACTTAAGCTTCTGGAACATATGACAGACACAACTCTTGTTGTCAAGAAATTCCCAAATATAATCTCAACAAGTGCTGACAATGGTCTCAACATTGATAGTTTACAACCATAACTTTCCCAAGATAAAAGAATGAATAAATCTTAAAAAAGTGACACCCAACTCTATTTTAAATGCCTACAAGAAGTTGCACAACTCAACAAAAAAAAAAACAAAGACAATGGTGCATTAGACAGGCATTCAAATTTAAAGCGTACATGGACTCATCATCAGGATGGGCAATAACCAGCAAGACGCTTCTCTGGTGAAGAGATCCACCTAAATTTAAAGGAAAATCTTATATATAACAAACAAACAGATGCCTAGGTATCTAATAAGTATGAGAACATTTATAAGGATCCTCACTATCATTTAAAAAGGCAGCCTTAGAAGATGAGCCGGTTGTGTGGAGAATCTTGCACAATGTAGCAATCCACATCACAAGAAGTGTAACAATAACCATGAGCCACGCCATCTAGCATGCTCCTACAAAAGATTATGGAGAATTATGTCGAGAGTACCTCTGCACAAACAGAAATCTGAAAAAAAAGAAGTCAACGATTATGTCACGACCAGAATTATGTAGAGTACCTCTGCACAAACACAAATCTGAAAAAAAGAATTCAATGAAAACGTCACAACCAAAAAGCAAAATAGAAAAGTGTAAGTTATGGTAGCTAGCATGTAGTTACTGAGCTTTTTGCAGCTCAGGTAGGTACATGGTTAGCTTTTGATTTAGTTGTGTAGAAGCTCATTTAGTTATGTGCCAGCATGCAGGTTAGTTACGGGCCTGAGATATGGATTTAAGAGGAAGTTAAACTTTTGCACTACACGCACAACTGACGGAAAGTATTTTTTAGTTTCTTCGTTCTCTGATCAAGAGCTATATTTAAGTCTTTCTTTACATTCAGGGCATTAGAGCTAATAGACAAACGTCACAATCACAAGACTCTCCATTGAAGATCAAATAACTGTTACAGATCTCGTCGTCTAGCCTGAAAACGAAGGCAAGATCATATTCCTCAATGGAGACTCAAAGGTTCGAGTTCAACTTAGAGTTTGACAGCAACTACGAGTTTGAGTTTCACTTAACCCTATATCCATCTCTGGTTTTCTTGTTCTTTAAGTTTCGTTCGTTCATAGGAATCATCACAAGTAAGATAGTAGAACCAGGGATGCATATCATGTGAAAGAATAACACAAATCCAGAGTGCATTGGAAGCCAATGTTCCTTGAATATATGGATGGATGTCTGTTTCTTTTCAATGATAGATTCAAAATCAGAATCTCATTTTGAATTAAAATGTACTAGTTGGTGAGGAAGCACTCAAAGTGTGGCATACCAAATCTGTAACAAAACTACTCATATTGCTAGTACATCTATTCAAGTTTCCCTATCAGTTCAAAATTCTTATCAAAGACAAAATACAGAATCTGAGTCTCAGAAAATTGCTCAAGCTCATACTCCCAAACAAACAGTTGGTAGTTGGTACCGAGGCAATGGTGCAACTAGCTAACCATGTGACCAATGATTATTCAAACTTGTCACTGCAACATCCTTTTTCCTGGTTATGAAGGTTACTTATTTGGGAATGGTAGCTTCCTTTCAATCGCTCCTTAGGGTAAAAGGTAGTATCGACTACACGACCACTGAGAGAGAAAGGGGGAGACGAACAGTGAGAGAGAGTAGACCGAACAGACAGATAGAAAAGGTACCTGATTGGAAATGTTAACTTCCTTTCAATCGCCCGTTTTTATCCTTGCCGGATCTGCCGATCGTCGCCGGAGCTTATGAGCGTTGTTGGTTTTTTTACCGGCGTTAAATGGCTGATTGTGATCGATTAGGCTGACACGAAAGGAAATACTCCATATTTCTAGATTCACAAATTCTACCCTACAATTCTTTAATATCACATATTTAACCTCAAAACCCTTCTAAAAGGGATGCGATTTTGTTCACCCACTTTTAAATAACATTATCTTTTTTTTATTGGTTTAAATGGTGTAGGTTCTCCCTCCTATATACTTTTTGATAAGAATGACATCACTTTTTGATGGGATGACATCACATTTTGGTGAAATCTGTATTATTTCAACTAATAAGAAGGAGAATAACGTCTGCACTCCTTTAAGGGTTTGTTCTCCAATAGATTTTATCAAGATTTAATGATTTTATGTATTGGTAAAGAGATTTGATAAAATCTCAGATTTTTGCATTAAAATTTTTCAGATTTTTACATTAAAAAATTTGAAATTTTATCAAATATATTCACCAATAAATAAAATCAAGGATTTGATTTTATAAGAATTTGATTTTATCAAATCTTGATAAAATTTATTGGAAAACAAAAGTCTAAAAGTCATATTCAGCCATGGTATACCAGGAAGTGGGCCGGCCTTGGCTTTTACCTCTCATCACGAACCCACAAATGATAATTCATTTTGATACTGTGTAAAAATAGAAAATTAGTAGCATTTGCACTATTACTACTATTCATTGCTATGTCATGACAACAACTACTATTTATTATTTAAATAGCAACTTGACAAATAGCATCTCCCTCTCTGCAATGTTTTGTTTTTCTCTCATCTCTTCAGATCAACTTGTCGTTTAATCTGTGAGAGTTATGTCTCTCATTTTTGCGAGAGTTATTAGTTCCATATTCGAATGAATATTTTGTCTATGGATCGGGTTCATTCATACGATATTGCTTCATAATGATAATGGGGCTTTAACTCTACAGGATGTCTTTGGGGGCCAACACGGTGGCTTATCAGATTTGTTGCTTTGGGAGTTTATTCGTGCATTTATACTTGGTTAGAGTCCGTCTATCCGTTTGAATATTTGTTGTCTTCTGTCTTTGGATAGCATTTTATCTCTTTTGAGACTGTTAACTATAGGTATGAATTTCTGCAGATTATCAGTGTCGTTGTTTGTCTTAAGCTAAACGTCTGGGTTGGGGGTGAAGACGTTGATTACCTGGTGCTTTTCTCATTTTACCTTAGTTAGATGATTAGTTTGGCCTTGTCTAAATTTTTTGTAATGAATCCCATTAGGTAAAACCGTTGGGTGTTATTAATATAATCTTCTTCATTTTGAAAAAATAAAATAGCAACTTCGCCGGTGAAAATGCTCTCGTAATTTAACTCAAATATTTTATCCAGTGTACTTAACTCATAAGCATATATCCTAGTGTACTTAGAGCTGCCGAACGTGCTAAGTACAGTATTGCTTTAAACGCTTCTTAAGAATCTTTAACTATGGTTGTCTAATTAGTTTGACAACAAAAATTACAATTGATATTGGGTTTGGTCAAAATTTCACAGACACGGTCTCATCTATTAATGTTTCTCATGAACACCTCCTCAACTTTAATATTGCTCAAACGGATGTAAATTGTGGCTAACTTAACGGAATCGATGAATTGACGATTATGCTGTTATTTTTAGGTTAAAATAGAGAAGACAGACTTGTACCCTGATTACATTACTTTTGGGTAAAACCATTACATTATCAACTATTCAAAAACCTTGAACTGTAACAAAAAAAAAAACCAACAACGCAAACATCCATCTAAGCATAAATAAATGAAGACAGAAAGACGTGAACAAAGAACTCCTCAAGACATCGAAGGACTCAAGTTAGATCACCGATTGTCTCAAAAGCTCAACAGAGTATTTATTAAGTTATCCAACTATCCTAATGTAAGATAAGTAAAATTTTACGTTCATCTACCAATTCAAGAGTCAATGAGTGATAAAAACATCAATCGCACAAACAATAAGAGAGACAATGGTGCCTTGAAGATTTCTTTCCAAAGGAAAAACAACGGGCACAAAGATTCATCCAACTGGAGGTAACCCTGAACACCCTTATGGCTGCAACTGCAATTGTTGCCCGATTGTGAAATGTCCCCCCAGCCACTGTATCGAGGATTATACCCATGTACCTGCCTGAAGTGTTTGCAAGGTCAAGACGTGGGAAATTCAATCACAACTCTACAACCATGAAAAATATAACAAACTTTTGCACTGGGAAAAATACAATTCAAGATTGTGCTCTAAATGGTGACAAACAGTCACAAACAGAAACAGAGATGCATCAGACGTCAAAATTCCAGAAAAGCAGAATCTATACGTTGACATTCTTCAAGAAATGACTTGAGATAATGACCCAAAGAAAGAGACTTGTGTTAGATGACCAAAACAGAGATGCAATGGCAAAGCTATTTTTCCAAGTGACTAAACTGATTAACACCAAGGAAGGCACACACAAATAGGTGGTTTATTGCCCAACAGGCCAATATGAATATAAGAACCACCACCTGAGACAACACCATACCCAACAGACTCCTATGTCTTGGAAGCGAAATAAACAACATTTACCCTTGACAATTATGTTTACGCTGTCCACCCCCTATATAAATCAAAGCTTCCAGAATTTCATTGAAATGCTAACTAATCTCCCAGACTTTGTTGCATCATCACCACTATCAAACAACCTTAAGGATCTCCTGTCTCCATATTTTCTTTTGTTTTTCCATTTTTGAACACCATTCCATATTTTTTTACTTTGCCGTAGGCCCACATTTACCACCCAAACCTTTTCCCTCACCAACTTGCCAAAATGTTCTCACGTCACCCCATTCTGTTCCTCTTCTCCTTTTTCTCTCTTTCTATCTGGAGAGAAATCCAGCATTTTTCTTCATCCCTGCCATTTTAGGATAAAACTCAAAGAGAACTCTCTTGGTGTGGGCGGGTGGATGGGTGCATGTGCGCGCACGAATCAGCACGAGTGCATAAAAGTGGGCCAAATCAGTTTTCTCGTGGGCATGTGGCAGAGTTAAGTTGCCGAAATCAGTTTTCCTATCAACCCAAAATGTACTATGTACAGCATATTATTTACCAAGTCACTTGGAGATATGAATTCCGTAGCTGGCAGTACTTAATACTTCATATGGGGTAACTAAACTTTTCCCAAGGTGGTAATAAAAAGTCCTAAACTCAAGCAACTGATTTTTTCCCAAGGGGGTTTTCCCAAGGGGGTTCGCAAAAAGATTTCTGCATTTCCATGTGTTTCTTTTAGTGCCTCATTAGGTTTATTACTTTAATTAATACTTCGCAGAATTTAACAGGTCTCATTACTTTTACCTGCTCTGTTGTGAGTACTTTACTATCAGAGCTTATCTACCAACACTTGAAAAATAATAGTCCAAACAATAAAATGGAAAGGACAATAGGAAGGCATGCACACGAGCACAAACAAACGTACTGAGATGAAAAATACCTGCAATGTTGCTTTTGCTTCATGATCAAATGTTTTGCAAAGAATCTCATAACTCTTCTCAAGTCCTATCTGCAAGTGTAATCATAAGAAAAGTGTCACACCGCAAATGCAAATTTAGATTGATGAAAACTGAAGCCAAAGTACTGGCACAAATTCGTACTAATGGATCAACCCTTGATGGTGAAATAGTCGATATTATGTACCTGCTAAGAGGTAACAACAAAACGTTATTACAGCAACGTAAAGTGATGGATGTTAAAGAAACATAAAATTACTAATCCACTGGCACTAACAAGTGTCATTTTCATTGTTAAAGAAACATAAAATTACATAAACACCAATGTCCCAAGTGTTGCCTGAACCCTGCCTCAGAGTCAGTCGGGATAGTAGGTCTCGAAAAGAAGTAAAGGTAAAAGATGATGGGTTGGCATCCCCCATGTCTAAAAAAGATTATGATGACCCCATTGCTGCACGATCTAAAGTTGGCTCAGACTGTTCACTGCTCAGTCAATGTCTACAAGCCACTTCAATCTTCCCCTTCAAATGTCTCTGACTCCCATTTACAGTGATTAAGCACTCGAAATTGTCCGGTTATATTGTTGTCTACATGCACATGAAAAGAAATATATGTGTTACTTTTTCACTTAGTTCCAAGATGTATTTCTGTTTATGCATACGGATATATTTGATATTGATTCTATATGGTTTTGCTAGACCATGAAGACTTTTCTGTCTAAAGACTTACTTTCCTATCTGATTGCCATGTCAATGTTTTCTACCAAACAGTGATCATTAAACAGCCACAATAATATAGGAGTATCAAATTGTCTGCAGTTGGCATTTGGAACACCTAGGACTAATGATGTGTTAGCACAAGTAATATGTTGAACCCTGTAGTAATACAAGATGCAGAGGCGATGGTATTTGGTGGTGGGGAAATGATAGTTGCATAGAGTTTACCTGAGCTTACTCATATAAAAATTCATCGCAAAGAAATTTTCTTTCTGAACAGTTAGCACCACGGCACCCATTTGGCTCTGTTTAAGATGAAAAGTAATAAACTATTTACAGATGAAAAACAATAAACTATTCCCAAGACAACGTGCACAAATCATTTGAAGTCACAAAGTAAAAATTAAGGTAATGAACGAAGCATACAAAAAGAGAGAGTACATAGGTTGTCAGTAATTTTGTTAAACCACCTTAGTAAGTACTGAGTGCACAAAGACTGTTACAAATACCAACTAAGACTGTTCTAGCACATATCAAGTCAATGTAACTTTGGAAAGCCCTTCTATTTGTACTTCATCAAATATATACCTAATATTCATCATCATAAAGGGGAGCAAAGAAAAAGATTCAGCACCTTGTGTGCAATGAGCTCAATCAGTTGCATTAAGAATTTTCCGAGTCCCTTCCTCTGAACATGAGGCTCAAGCTGTAACTCATACACATAAAGAACAGGTATCTCTTCCTCTACAGTAAACCGATAATGCACAAATCCAACAATGGGTCCCCTACCACGGATGACATCAGTAGAGGCCCTTTCAGTTTCTACACTAATTGCCTGATTTCCCTTTGCATTTGGCTCTTCATGTACAAATATATAACGTGCTTCTGGAGCAACCATTTCCCTGCGCTTCACCTTCTCTTCTGTAGGCCACTCGGACCCATATGGGCCTTCCATATTGGCCTAAAAACAGAAACAAATATCAACATTTCTTTATTTGGTAACATAAAACTATTAATTATCTTATTTTTGAGTTATGCTACCTTAAGGAGATTCTGAATGTAAAGCTTTACAGGAGACGAAAGCTTATTCCCATACCCTGATTCCAAGTAGACAGACAAGCCTAGAAACCATAGACCATTGTTGATGCACAGAAGTAAGTTGTAAGGAAATGGGCTGAAAAGGAACATGATGCAACACCTACTGTGCCGAACGTGGAGCAAAAAATAAACAGAATTGAACAAGGTGTGGTAAGAAGAAGCAGAGAACATGTGTGTCTCTTCGTCGATTACCAAATAATGTTGTAAAAAGAAGTGAAAATGAAAAAATAAAACAGCAGATGTGAAAAACATATGTACAAGACTGACATTTTGACCTTTAAATTGACAAGTTAAAATTTTCAATTTCGCTCATTTCGCTAACGCGAGCTAAAATGTAATCTATCCATAAAAAATACACAGTTAGAAGATATAATTAGGGTTTTCCGATGGTGTAGTATGTAGTAGTAAGTGTACCACTTCTCTGGTAATGGCGAAAAGCTGGGAAAGAAGCGAGATCGTCTTTGTTGGGAGAAGAAGCTGCTTTCATAATCTCATCTATTGCTTTCTTCTTTGCCAGTGTCTGAAACCCAAAACAATCAGCAGTCAGAAAAACACGAGCTTTCTATACCAAATTAAATTGAGTACTACTGCTCACATACAAAAATTGGGAATCCACAATTGCTTTTGAACATTACACATGGAGATAGATGAGAACTAAGATCGGTCTTTCCCTTAAATTCTACTATCCTTTTTTTACCTGTTTCCTGCTTGTCTTCCTTTCTCGGCTAGAGATTCCCTTCGACTCCATCACTGTCTCGCTCTCATCTCTCTCACTTCAAACATTTTCCCCCTATATATTTGAGTAAACCACGTTCGAATTCCGAAGGTTTGCCAATATCACATTAGGGTATTCTAGTTTTGGAATTCATACTTTCCTTCCGAAACTGAGAGTTGAATTACAATTTCTACCCTTCTGTACTCAATTGTTTAGGTTTAAACTTCGTTCCTTTTCTTTTTTTTGGAGCATATGATTCTGTAATTACGAGGGCTGTGTTTTTTTTTTTTTTTTTTTATCAAAGCTTAGTGTTGTATTTTTACTTTGGGTCTATTTTTCCCTTAGTGTTGTAGTTTTATTGTGATTGACCGTATTAATGAAAGATATTTTCTTTTTACAAGAGGATGTCACGAGACCTAAATTGATTATGCTTTTAAATGATTTGAAGCACGTCCACATCAATTGGCCTCTTAAATATCTATTACCTATTATATGCTCAGTTGGAGGTGCTATTGTATGGTGCGTTTACGGTTTCTCAACTGGGAAGTTGCAAGGTATTGTAAACTTTTTCTTAATCCGAAATGTTCTTTTGGCCTTTCAAATAAGTTTTTCAACGTACTTTTGTGATCAACATAAAACTGCTGAAATCTAGACCATTTTAGTGATGCTAGTCATGCTACACGTTCTCGCAACGTTTCATTATTCATTTGGAAGCTTACATATTCTAAGTGTTCATTTTTATCATGTTTTCAGAGCAATGATGCTTGGAGGTTGATAGAGTTTTTTTTTTTTAAAACCAGTCAAGCGATTCTCATTCAAAGTCTGAAGGCAAAAGATTACATCACATACCACAGAATGAACCAAAACTACTAACATCTGACATGAGTACGGTTACAAGCACTACCCGGCTGACCGACTCCAGACACACCTGCCGAGGCAGACCAACACTACATGTCGGCACAAAGTCTTGTCACGATGTAGTAGTAAAGAATCCTAACGGAAACCCAGCTCAAACCAAAACATAAAGCACAGATATAATCTGAAAACACTCTACGCTGGGAGGTAATACGGCACCCAAGCGGGGCAAACAACCACCTAAACAGGGCAAAACAACAAAAAATAGAACAAAACTAAAAAGAAAACAGAAACCCCAGCCGTAAAAGATGTCGTTGGACGCCGCCGCGCCGGATCTAGCAACTTATTCGCCGGAGGGTCTCGATCAGCCCTTTCTTGCTTCAGATCTTCGCAGAATCGGATCCCGGATGAGGCAGGCGGTTGGTGGAAGGAGGTGTTGCGGCGGTTCAGTGGAGGGAGTGGCGGCGGCGGAAGGAGGTACAGAGGCGTCAGAAAAAGGTGGAGAGGTGGAGGGTGGAGGAGATGGGGGATGGTGGAGATCGGAGAGAGGAAGGAGAGGGATCTGAAGAGAGGAACATAAGAAGGCAAGAAATAAAC
>JAXBDA010003575.1:0-33846 GCA_036023075.1 Gaultheria prostrata
CCCCCCTCTCTCATTTGAGAACGACTGCCTCTCTCTCTATTCCTCCCTCATCTCCAGTAGCTCAAACTCCCTTCTCTCTCACTCTAAACGTCCAATATTCACCTCACCCATCTACATCATCTAAACCCACCAAAATCAACCAAAAATCCTCCAAGAATCCTTTATCAAGCCTCAGTCACCCATCACACCCTCAAATACTCTCAAAACCAGTCTTGAATTCCTCAAAAATACTAAAAAATCCACTGTCCTAATACCAAAATCAAGCCAACAACTCCAAAATCACATATTCTCACCTTGATCAAGTCCAAAAAGGTAGAAATCAAAGAAAATCAACTCATGGTCACAATCTGAGGGTGACTAGTAAGTGTGAGTGAGTTCCTTATACTCACTTTACACTTACAAGGTCCAATAATAAGCTGTTAAGCTTATAAAAATTTATGGGCTGATCGGACCCTGGGCGCCCAAGGTCACTTTGAGCGCCCAAGGTCCCATCAGTTTACTTTTTGTTGTCTTGCTTTGATCATCTTCTAGGATGTTTTGCTACTTTAATCAGTTGTTAACCACTATAATATGCAATATCAATGTCTTGTTTAAGCTTTGATCATCTTGAAATTACCATCAAGTGAGTTTTATTTGATTTTGCTCACACTTGAAAGAAAGAAATGATGTTTATTAATAATTATTGAGCAAAAAAGCATAAAACCATCATTTTCAAGATGATCAGAAGCTTATAAACTCAAAAAGACATCATAAACAAAGCAAGGAAGTAAACAGAAACATGCAAGCCAAAGGATACCTTGAGCGCCCAAGGTCATCTTGAGCGCCCAAGGTGTCTTTTGAACAAATTATTGTTTTGTTCATTCTGCTCTCTTATCATTATTGTTATGCTGTTACAGAAGTGTGTGTGTGTTGTTGAGTATTTACGTTATCTTATCTCACTTCTATCAAATTCTCATCTCATGTTTTTTTTATTTTTCATGCATAATTCAAGGAATAAAACCAATGAGCTTGTTTATTATCCAAGAATCCTACCTCTTTGCTTTTGCTTGTTGATAAAAATCATTTTTCAAATGATATTTGGTGAAGAGGTTATGGATACATGAGTAATAAAACAAAAGAAACTGAAATCAAGTGAGAACCAGGGGTGACCTTGGGCGCCCAACCTCACCTTGGGCGCTCAAGGTGGTTTCTGAGCAGTACATGCATTTCATTCGTTCTGCCATTATTGTTACTATTCCAAGTGTATATGGGATCATCATAGCTGCTTATCATGTCTCTTGTCAGTTCTTCTCTTTCAACTCAAGTTTAAGCTCATTCATGGATTTTCCCTTAAAGTTCAAATATTCAAAGGTCCATTTTTTTTTGTTTAATAATCATTGTTGATGGCATTGTGGATATCCTGTTATGGATTTATGAGTTGAAAGTCAGTTTGTGATCAAAGCAAGGCATTTCTCAAACCAGAAAACAAAGGTTAAATAGTTGAACTTGAGAGACCTTGGGCGCCCAACCTCACCTTGGGCGCCCAACGTCTGTTTTGTCAACAGATTGGTTAGCAGCTGCTGCATCTTTCATTGCTTTCATTGTTCATCTTTAGTTTCTGTCTTCATCTTATTCCTTCCATCTCAAATCTTGTTTATATTGTAATCGTTCATTATTATCATCATTGTAATTATACGCGCACACGAACACTGTAGTATCTTATATTGTGTTTTATCTTGTGTAAATGCTTCACACCTTGTTTGTATGTTCAAAATCAAGTTTTAAACATTTTCCGTATCCCACAAATTGTCTAGTAAAGACCGGTTCACGGACCGGGCGAGGGGGGTGCATTAAAACCCTTCCCCTCTCGTAACCAAACCCCCGAGCCCGGAAATAAAAGGTTTTCGTACGACCGGTAAAACCATTTTTCAAAACCATTGGGCATAAAAGAGTCATTTTTATTGGTTTCTCGAGTTCATTCCTTAAACCCGGGTGGCGACTCCAAAAATCACTTTTCAAATCGAAATCGAAACGCTATCGTGTGGGCGGCCGCCCGTCGGTTGTCCACAGTATAGAAAATAACTAAATAGAACAACAAAAAGAAACATAATTTAAAAAAAAATTCCTCACTACCACAACTCAGCCAGAAAACGGTAGCTCCACCTCCAGTTCTCTCAAACTGCTAACGGCATTGGCTTCACCTCTAGCCACGAAAAGCAAGTTGCATTGGCAATGGCGGACCCAAAAATTTAACCTAATGAGAACACCATAATAATTATAACCGAGAAATTTTATTCAGCAAGTCAACCACAATAATATCATAGAAAACTAAGATATGCGTTACTAACTACTACTCCCTCCGTCCCATTTTCATACTTCCATTTGGAGATTGCAACTTTTTAAGGGGATACATTGATTACATTAAAAAGTGTTTAATTTCTCATTTATGTCCTCTCATAAGGTGACTTGATTGATGTAAGTAGTAGTATTTTAATTTAAACAAAAGGGAAATAATGCAACTTTATTAAGTTCTATTGCTTATTTTGAAAAGTGCACATACATTTTGAGACGTCTCAAAAATGAAAATTGGACTATGAAAATGGGACGGAGGGAGTACAAAAGTTTATATTGCATATTTTTTTATAAATTTATCCAAAAATGAGCAGAAAATCTCAGACAAAATTTTCAAGTATGTTTCCCATTGACATTTACAAGTTTGTAGGGTAATGTTTTTGAGTGAGATAGAAATATGCATGCTAAAAACATTACAACTTTTACATAATTATGTGAAATACTCCCTCCGTCCCAATTTAATTGCTCACAATGGGAATACGTGCAATTTCAAAGCCATACAAAATATATTTCTCTATGTAATTTTTTAATTTGTTTTATACCAAATTAAAGTTCTCATTGAGTACTTTAATTTGCTGTAAAAAAAATCTAAAAATATTCTACGGAAGTACATTTTTTAACATCCACAAAATACACGTTTCCCAAAGCGAACAATTAAATTGGGACAGAGGGAGTATATAACATGGTTGTAAAAATAATTTAATTTTGAGTTGGGCAGATAATCCCACGGGCACCCACTTGCATGGCCGGCCCTTGGACAAGGCCCAAGAGGCCTAGGCCTAGGGCATCAAAAAATAGTCTAAAAAAAGGGCACTTAAATAATTTCTTGTATTAGGCCGAGTAGGAGTCTTTTGAAGCCAAAACAAGTAGTCAAATTAGGTTTTAGAGTTCCTAAAAACTGTAGAGTATTATTGAAGCCCAATAATACACACAAAATAAAAGCCCATCTGGTGGCCCAGTAAAATCAGAGGATAAATACACTTTTTTTTTTAAAGAAAATTATGTAGTGAATAAGTTCACATCGATCTTTTTAAAGATATGTTCTTGTTCATTTTATATTGGGTTAAGTGTTCAAAATAGAACTAACCTAAAATTTTGACATGTATTAATTATAAGATTTTTTTTTCGAGTGGTCATGTGACCATTGAAAGGCACACGTAGCGCGGCTAGTGCCAACATGCCAACATTAACGGAACTAAAGCCACTCCTTGACGCCTCCATTCGATGAAAAGCTGGTGGCGCAGGAACAAGACGACATCGCCCGCGTTGAGCCGCTTCTCCTTGACTAACCAGCTCCACCTTTGTTGTTTAATATGGACTAACATAATTGTATAAACAATTAATTCCGCTTTTATTATTTAGTTATAAAGAAATATAGGGTACTATTTCAAAATTAGGCCTAAGACACCCAAATACCTTGGGCCGGCCCGGCCCACTTGAATCTGCGCATTGAACAGCAAGGACATGATCTAAAGGGTTCTATCAAGTTATGTGCCCCCACTTAAATCTACGCATTAGAAGGTAATTACAAGATTAGAAGGTTCTATCAAATGCAGATGTCAGATAGTCAATATGTATCCTATTGAAGTGTGTGTAAATTAACTTGAATATCCGCTTTTCTAAAATCAATGTGTATCCTTTTTGTCTTTGTGGCCACCCAATATGGATTGGATTCCAATCGTTGAACACCTCCAATCCAATAACTCCGAGTGCATGGAATTCCAATTGACCTTAGTAGACTTACGTGGATCCTTGCTGTCTGGTCCACCGCATCATGAATGTTCTCACCCACACCTTATCCTATCCCATATCACATGTAACTGCCATCTGGACTCCAGCTTTACCACCATGTGCGCGGCGGCCTGTTCATCCACGCAGGTTATGGTGGGTCCCACTACCATCCAATCTCTAGGTATATAAATCGACCTTTTACAATGGTCCATTGCAAAAGTAAAAGGGTACTTACAATTTTGAAGCTTAGTGAGTAATTGTAGGCCATGGCCGGAGCAAAAATTCCGATGAGCCGCCGGCTTTTGATGTGTGAGAATTACGAAGTAGAGAGTTCCGCTGAGTTCGGAATGAATTTGTCGGACACGGTTTTTGAGTTTCTCGACGAGAGTTGCGAAGGGTCGCCGGAAAGTACTAACGGGCACGGCTATGGTGAGAATGAAGAAATCGATGAAGGTGAGGAGGGAGAAAGTAACAGGAATGTTGAAGATGAGAAGAGTTTCTGGGAAAAACAACACCAACTTCTACATGTGAGTTGCAACTCCTTTTTAACTCTGTATTAACCCGTTCCACTAAATGAATTTTTGACTTTTTATGTTTTATGAGACAAGTTATTTTTTTTTTATCTGCGTCAGTCTTTCCACAGTAACGGGGCCTAATGATCAAATTGGTTTATTTTTCTGTGTACTTGATTTGATTTCATAGTAGTATTAGATTTCTGCAAGATCAAATTGGTCCTAATTGATTTGTCTCTGCTCACAAATTTTTACAGGACACCTTGTGTAGGACTAGCTCTTTGGAATCAAGGATCCGAAATGCTACCAAGGAAGTACTAAAAGAAGCACAAATGGCCGGAAACTTATGTGTTTGTCGGAGACCAGTGGCCGGTGGTTGCCGGAATTGCCTTGTGAGGGAGATATGTGGCCGCCTTTGGAATGCCGGTTTCAACAGTGCTATTTGCAAGACTAAGTGGAGGAGTTCTCCCGATATCCCATCAGGTATCCAAACAGAGCCTTAATTAATCTCTTGAAACATAGATATATTTCTGTTTGGCACAATACAATACTAACAACTTACCCAAAAAATACAATACTAACAAAATTGTACATTACCTATATTCTGATAGAGGTTGGTTCAGTAGTTAGAAATTTGAACTTGATAGGATAAGGTTCAGGTTCAAGTTTCATAACTCCTCATTGGGATTAAACATACTCCTAACACCACACCCACATATGGTGGCCGGGATCTTAGCTTCGGTCCCGACATAAGTGTGATGGGGTGTGGTGTGATGTGACGAGGCAATACTCTCCGGCGGAGGTAACGGGTACCATTGCAGCTGCACTTCCATATTTTTCACCCCAAAAATAAAATAAAAATTTAACTACTACATATAGAATTTTGTCTTCACTTTAATTAGACCTTTCACTAATAGATGACGGGATTGGTCTCCAAAAGTAGTCGAGATGCGCATAAACAGCCCGAACACACTGACTCACAAAAACACATGACAGTTACTAATCTGTATTTATTTGTTTGGTTCAGTAACTTATTCTAACCTAAATTTGTATTTGTCCCTTTAGTTGTGCCTAACCTAAAGTTTTCACATCTTCAGGTGAACACACATTTTTGGATGTTGTGGACGATGCAAGTTCAAAGAAAGGAGGAGTCAGAATCATAATCGAGTTAAATTTTCGCGCCGAATTCGAAATTTCAAGAGCAAGTGAAGAATACAAGCAACTGATCAAAAAACTACCAGAAGTATTTGTTGGAAAAGTGGAAAGGCTACACAACCTAATCAAGATCCTCTGCCCTGCAGCCAAGAAGTGCATGAAAGAGAACAAAATGCACATGGGTCCTTGGAGGAAGCACAGGTACATGCAAGCCAAGTGGCTGAGCGCCGCCTGTGAAAGGACAACAGCTCAGCCTCTATTGGGGGCGGCGGAATTACCGGGTCGAGCAACCGCCTCCGCCCTCAGGCCGAGGGCGTCGATGCTTACTGTAGATTTAATGGAGAGTTTTCCCAATTTGATTGGAACTGCAGTTGAAGTAGTGTGATTCATATAGGTTGTCTTTTTGTTATTTCTCTAGTAACCGAATATGAATGTACTACTAATTTTTGTATGTGAATAGATAATAGAGTTGATATATACCAAAACCTTTCTATGGGTACGGATAAAAAATTTGGTTCAAGTCAATGGATTTCTCTTTCTCCTCTCATCTCCGATATGATTTCAATTGATTGGCTCCTTTTCCAGCGAGAAGAGGCATTCAGCCTTTTTTTTTGGATAGACGGTTAGAGATGTCCAGACCAATTTACATGCACCTCGACAAATACCATTTTCTTTGTGGTCTGGTCAAAGGTTGGATTAAGGTGACAAACCCTTGATTTTATTTGCCATATCAAATTTTTGTGGACTCTAAACAGAATTTTAGGCCTCCTGGCTATATTGCAGGGTAATGATTATTCCAGGGCCATTAGGCTATGGGCCTTTTGTGAGAATAAGTCATGGGTCGCCTATAAAGAGTATTAAAGTAACAGTTCTTTTAAACAATTTATATTTTTCCATTTGCTTTTATCACGTTGGACCTAAATGAGCCGAATGAACCGAACAGTTTGTTGTTCAAGCTTAATTTGAAACTTTGAAAATGTAACGCGCTTCAAAACATGTTCAAGCATAGCTTATCTATGCTACGAGTCAATGTCGAACGAGTTCTAATCTAGCTGAACACAAGTCGACTCGAGTATCTTGAATTTTTTATACAACACAAAGTGAATGAGCCAAGTAATAGTTTGTTCGAGTGTGGTTTGATAGTTTAGTGAGCTTCAAAAGAATGCTCAAACATTATTTTGTTTATGTAACAAACCAATCGTAAACGAGCTTTCAATGTTGAGAAAGTTCAGTATGATTGGATATCGATAGACACATGAACTTGTTGCAACTGGTTATGCAAAATGGATGGTAAATATATTCTACAGCTTAACCTTACAATTTACGGAACAGATTAGCGTAACTTATTCATATAGTATTTATTTATATCCGATCACACTGATATTTTGTAGATTCATAGTTCTCTGCGTGTTTTACGAGCTGAACGGTTCGAAACACAGTTTTGGGCCTTATATATAGACGAAGAGTATAGAAAGGTATGGAGAGATGGAGTATGAAGAGAGCTGAATCCAATCTGTAACACATCTCCAACATGGGCGAAGCTCAGGAAGTTCAACTACAAATCCTAGGTAAGTCGATCATTTCCAACTAGTCAGGAAAACCAAGGAAAGATGCTCATGTTGTTAAGTCAAAAGATTCTTTACTAGTTCTTGCTAGTCAAAATACCTAATAACAGCAAAGAATGATGGTTAATGATCTTTAAGACCATTCAACTTCTGAATTTTCAGCACACTAAAGAAACTAAATGCAACCGAGGGTCTTGTTTCTGGCCGTGACTACCACTACTTGCGAAGGCATAGGGATGTGTTGTGGATTTGTTTAGCCATCTCCAATTCCTCATCAAATCCTTCTAGCAATTCAAGCTTGATGATAGAAGGTGTGGGTATCCGGAATACTCCTCCTCCGTGATACCCCTCCAAATGCCTCCTCCGAGGCACCTCCTCCATAACACCCCCTCCAGGGTGCCTCCGAGACACCTCTTCCGCAGACGTCTCCTCCGAGGCAACTCTTCAGCGGAACATCCAAAGTACGTCACAATCCTATCACTACATACCGAATTAGGCTCTCATGAGCCTGGCGACTCTACACAAGACCCCAGGTCGGGAGCAGGACCTAGGCATCCGCTTGGGACCTAAGGAGGTATTGACTTGGAGGCTAGAGCGAAGGGATTGTCAAGACTCACCTCCGCAAGGGGGAGCTCCATGACAGGCCATAGAGAGAGAGGGGCTCGCGTACGTCACCGACATCTGACAGAAGATCTCTGCAGCATCCCGCCTGACACGTCGGTATAAGGAGCCTGTATCATACCTACCATCTGACCATGATACATGCATCCATATATCCCCCAACGGGGCCTCTGAGAGTCTGATGATAAGAACCTCAGTTCTGATCATAACACTCAAAAGGGAACTGTACATCGATATGCATTAATGGGGAATATATGCTTCCTTGCCCTCCAAGGCTTCAAGGCTCCTATATAAACAGGAGTTGGTGGAGCATTCAAAAGAAGACATTCAATACGTACCTACCACTACTCATCTCTAGTTTACTGCTCCGTACTGCCACTCCTCTCTTTCTCTCTCTAAGACTGCCCTAAGCTCTCTCCTCCTCCACCTCCGGTGGTCTCGAGCACCATTGTAGCACCTACCATATTCTTAGAGGGACACCTCAGGTACTCTTCCCACACCTTACAATCTACCCGCAATAAGAATATTCAGCACAATATGTGATTTTCTATCCGCCTTCACAGCACCCATGGACACCTTCATTGTCTCCGTAAAATATATCCCGAAAGGCTCAATCCCCTCAACATCCTCCACGTACGGCCGAGGAATGAATTCACTCTCATCATCTATCACGGACGCCAACCCACCACGAACTCTAAGGATATGAGTCGCACCATCGCCAGTTAGGCCATTCATCCACCTTACTATTTACGTATTTCTGTGAGTTTTGGTTTTATGATTTTAATTTTTTTTTTCCTGTTCAAATACATTTGCTGACCTGGGTAACAGGTACGACTGCCAAAAAAGGGCTTGCAAATTTCAACAATGGGATCAAATTTCACCTTCCAATCTAATTTGCCCTCTTCTACAGGCAATGATCGTCAGAGGCAGTCAAGGTGACAGCAATGCTCACAAGATCTTCAAAGTCTTCTGTAGGGATGCCCGATATTCTTTCACTACCTTGCCTTGTTGGCATAATAGGTACCTCTACAATGTCGAATATCGTAACCCATTTGAAGTCCCAATATCGTTTGTACTTACTCTTGCTCGGTGATTCCCTCCATTTTTTCACTTGCTCCATAAAATTTCGGCCTTCCTTTCTCTTCTTCTTTCCACCCCTTTTGCTTCTACTTATGTGTTTTACCGGTTTACCCTTCCCTTGATTGACTACAGATCAGCTTCTAAAGCTTTATGATATCTACATCTTCATCATTGACAGAATTGATTTGATAGTTACAATTCCAAACCAGTATTATTGGTGCGACGATGTGCTTGGTATTTGACATGCTGTGGCTGCAGTGTATATGGTCGAGGTATGTGTAACTGGTTCCAAAGACCCGGTTACCACCAGTTATCAGGTGAAGGTATCTCACAAGTATAGTGGTGAGTGTTCATCTGGTTTTCTTCACTTTGGCTCTCTGGACTCTGTTGCACCAGCAATAAATGTAGTGACATTCATTTCCTGTGACTTATAAAATTGGTGTGGTTTCTGTAAATTTGCTGAAAAATTGCCCATGTTACAAAATATTTTTTGGTTTAGAAGGTTTGGACATTACAATAACACTTTTCTCAAGGTTTTCTGCATGGATTTGTGGTTGAGGTTCAAAACGTGAACCAAAATACTATGTTGCTTTTTTTTTTCTCTGTGTCTTTTTTTGGGAGACACTTCCAATAGGTTAAAACTGAGAAAAAGTGTTTTTTGTCCTAAAATTCAGGGAAGTTATGGAATCTTTTGATTCATTTATTTTTGTTCATGATATTTATGGGGTCCACGACAACTGAATTAAATCCAATATGCAACAATTCAAGAAATAGCCCAATGGGAATGAAATTGACTGACAATATACTCTTATACAGAGTAACTGTTCAATATGCTTTTTTTTACAAGGGAACCGTTAATCAATTCTTGCCTTTGACATTTGAACCATTAGTAGAGAGTTGCGAATGTCTGGGCTAGTCTTTACCTAATTTGGTTTCAATACCTAATCACAATGTTAAAAGAATCCATGAATCCTAACAAATATACATTCCTTTGTCACTATGTTTCTTGTTATTTTCCACAGACATTTGCATTACAATCCTGTGGTGCACAATTCGAGCCGTTGGCAGTTAGTGAGCCAGATTCCAACTCGTTAATCGGCAGCTCGGATATATAGAAGTTGAGATAAAATCAGGACCACGGATTATCAAATAGACGGCTCGGATTTTATAATCATAAACCCTATAATCATAGACCAAAAGGACCAAAATTATCTTTTGTGTACTTGAAAATACTTACGTGTATATGAATCAAAAATTGCAAGCCAGCTCAAGTGGGGTTGATTGCTTGCTCCAAGTTCATCTAGTCTTAAAGTTTAACTCTTCTAACCCTACCAATATAACTTCTTACCTATTCTAGAAAAGAAAAAAAAATAATGAATCTTGATAGCAAAACATTTAGCTCAATTTTCCAAGTGATTTAGCCATTTAAAATTATTATATTTATGAATGGTAAGCCGGGATTATAGAGCTATTTATTAAAACAGTTTTCTGAAACTGGTTTTTACCCCATTTTCATGCCCAAAAAAAAAAGATTAAAATTTTGTGTTGAAATATTTGGCATGGTTTTGTAGAAAATTTTCTAGTTTTTGAGTCACATATAATTTGAGTTACCAAATATACTTTCTACACTTCATTTTGCTCTTTTCATGACATCTATGTTGTGACGTTAACCTCTTCCCTCCTGCATAAGAAAGCTAAATCACATGTTCAAATGGTTTTCCTTACCAAGCAGAGCATAAAGGAACAATTCACAAAATCATGACCCAAATTTTTCCATTCTTCGAGGGAAAAGAAACAGAAGGACACGAATTGTAGAAACGAAATTTACTTTGCTCAACAAAAAGGGAAATTATTTCCACTTTCCCAAACAGCACTAGCCTTTGAACTTGGAGTGAATTGGCACATCAAGAAAACTTATTTCATCGGTCTACCTAAAGACTATTGCCCTTCCTCTATACAAAAAGAATATGGTAAATAATTAGAAACAAAATTTGTAAGGTAAAACAGATCGAAGGCGTACACCCTAGATGCAGTAGAAACATCATGCGTTACAACAAATCATCTTGCAGCAAAAATTTAACGGAACCTTCTTATATGTCGCTCGGGTCAGAAATCTCCTGTAATTTGAAAAAGCAAATGAAGTTACTTGGGACAAAATTCGAGGAAATCTGGGTACAAAGAAATTACAAAAGAGAGAAATGGAATCTGGTAAAGGAAGCGAATGTTTTTACCTTAGACAAATGGGAAAAGCGAAGACACTTGCCAAATTGAAGGCTAGTAGGGGTTCTCAAGGGAAAACGATTCTTCCTCCTTCAAAAAGGCAAAAAGTTGAGAAGAAGAATCAAGGGGGGAGCTTTACCGGTGGGTAATATGGCATTGTGCTCTCAGTGGCATTTACCAGTCAGCATCTTTTCTCATTCCTGAGTTTTCTGGTGTTAAAATGTATATAGCCTAGGCTGTTGGTTGGTCTTGTTAGTTTTGTACTGGTGCATAGTTGGTTGTATTCTTGTTTCAGGGGTATGCCCCTTTGATATTGTTCTTTTCATTTGTGGTATGTAAAATCTTTACTTACCGGGGAAAAAAAAAAAAGGGAAGCTTTACTGACTCTGGTATCTCTAAGGGGCATGATACTCTCGACATGGTGGATGTAGAAACCGTTAGCCCCGCTGTCAGGACTACCAGATCTCGTGAAGCCAAGAAGCAACTTTCTAGTGCCGGTTCTTTAATAAGTGACAGTGTTGCAGCGATGAAGGCACTCGACAACCTCCCAACTGAGGCGGACCTCGATTATCTAGGCAGTGATTATCTAGGCAGTCTTTCGGAGAAAGAAGCACCAGAGTTGTGTTAAATATTTAAATCTCACATCGTCTATCTACGCCATCCAAACCTGGTTAATAAATTTTAGAGGCTACTCCACCTATTGTCAATTGGTTTTAGGTTGGAACCCTCCAAGAAACTTAATATGGTATCAGAGCTAGGTCTTGGGTGGCTGCACCCCTGTGATCGCCCAAGTCATATCTTTCAGTCTTTTCGTGCCTCCACGTGCATCTGGGCTGCACGTGAGATGCACGTGAGGAAGAGTGTTAAATACTTAAATTCCACATCGTCTATCTAGGCCACCCAAACCTGATTAATAAATTCTAGAGGCTACTCCACCTATTGCCAATTGGTTTTAGGTTGGAACCTTCCAATAAATTTAACATGGTATCAGAGCAACGTTTTGGGTGATTTCCAATTTTGATCTTAGAAAAGTCGACAGGATATGTGATTTCCACACGACCCAAAGCGTTGTCTTATTATTATTATGATACACATTTCATTATGTTCTAACACAGTGCCTGCCAAGCAAAATGCTCTCTCTCCATTTTTTATGGATGTTGTTCTGTGCACATACATCATCCTGGTCAGATGTGAAATCTGCCAAACAGGATGATTATGACACGAATGTCACTTTGTTCTAATACGTAATCTGTCTATCACAATGATTATGACACGGATGTCTTCATGTTCAGATATCGAATTGTGAGCGCCTCCGCTCTCTCTTGCTCACCTGGGGTGGCGGGCGCGGGAAAGGGTTCGTGAGTCTCCGTCGCCAGAAACTCGATCGATGCGGCATCAAATACTCTTTCTCTATGCTGGACTGATGACCATACACACTACTGAATATTCAAGTCACGAAGTCCAGAGTCGCCACTTGGTTATAGGTCCAAGAATCTTGGAATGACTCTATATATGGAAAGACTTGCCACCACAGACGGATCCAGGGGCTAAGGTACCGAGTAGGAAGGTGTTAGGCACCCACTCCGCCCAATCAAAAATGATTGGCCATCTACTTATCACCATTGGTTCAATTTGTTTCTATCCTAGATGCATGAAATTCAAGTAGACGGATAGGTAGATTTAGTAAAACGTTTTGAAAAGATGATCTTTTTGCAAGAAGGAAAGCTGACGTTTGAAAACTACCTTCGTTGAATACAATACCCAGAAAAGAAAATAAAAGCAAAACATCATATAGCATGCAAAGAGGTTAATCCGTCGTTGCGAATAGCCAGACAGGGTACCTACTTCTAGGGGTTCTATCCTAACGTGAACATGATACGGGCTTAAATTGGACGAGTACATGTGATACAAGGTACTGGATTAAACATGGTTAAATGAGCTCAGGATACATGCATGCAAAAATAAGAAAAACGGGTTCAAACAGAAAACTTGATCGAATTAGGAAACTTTCCTAAAATAGAAACTTTCTAAAAATGAAAACTATATGCATGCAGGCTACTCATGAAAGGACCATGAGAGCAGAACGACTAATTAATCATGCGATATGCAAACGCAGGGGTAAGACGGTAAGTTGGGACAAAACGGGCAGCATAACGATCATAAATTGACAAATATGCATGGAGCGATGCGAGCAGCATAACAATATAGACAAGACCATGGATAGTGGTAAGAATGTAAATATGCATGCAGACGGGGTAAAGACTAAAATATGACATTTACGAGTGCTTGTGCAGGCAACATAACGATAGGGTGCGTTAGGTGCGATGGATCACTCGGGCCGAGTAACAACTATGCTGAAGACTCAAATCATGCACAAGTGGTGACTACGTCCAAGTGTATGCATGTAAAATGATATTTAAAGCTAAAAATGCAAGGGCAAAACGGTAATCCTACATGCTAAACAATAATTGATCATAACATAAGTTTAAATTAAAGACATGAACTAAAATAAATAAATAAATCCTAAGCATTCACACTAGACTATTGTAAACAAAATAAACAAAACAGAACAAAACAAATAAACTAAACTAAGCTAAATGAACAAAACAAATAAACTAATTTAAACTAAACAAGACAAAACAAAACTAGACAGAGAAAAATAAACTAAACAAAATTAGATCAAGCAAAACAAAGCATACAATAAAGAAAAGAAAGAAAGGAAACATATCTTGACTGAATCGGCCGCTCTCAGAAAGCAACCAAACTGAACTAGACCATCTCCGCAAAGATGACCTTGATGCAAGACCTCTTACTAGTAGCCTACCGGCGTAGAAGAGGAAAACCACACTTTGAGTTGAACCAAGAGTTGAATCTCAGTTCAAGAAGAACTCACACTTTGCAAAATCAAAGGATTCGCAAGTGCTTTCGACGTATCGAGTGTGTTTCCACGTGTTGGCGTGTTTTGAAAACTATGCGGAGGAAGGTAATTATAATAGGATTTGGGGAGCAAAAGAGTTCGTTACTCGATGTGGGGCAAGTGCAAAACGACGTGGCACGTGAACCTAGAAGGTTCTGAAAATAAATAAAAAATACTAGTATTTTTTTAGGGGTAGATCGACTCTGGTCCTGGCTTGGGCTGGTTCGAATCGGGTTTGGGTGCGTTCGGATTCATTTTGACCCGCTCCGGGCTGATATTTTGGGCCAAAAATAACGACAAATCGGGCTAAAAACAAGACTTTTTAAAAAGTTTTTCGAAAACTCAACAAAACATATATTGAAGTTCTTTTTCGTGAAAAAGAATGACGATAAGAATCAAAAAGCTAGTAATAAGTCAATGTTGATATATCAGAGCCGGACCGGCTCTGGTCCTGGCTCGGGCTGGTTCGTGTCGGGTTCGGGTGCGTGTACATTTTGACGCGCTCCGAGCTGATTTTTTGGGCAAAAATAACGACAAATCGGGCTAAAAACAAGAATTTTTGCGGATTAAAAAAAATAAAATACTTTGAGAAATAAAATTACTAGCATATTTTGAAAATTACTCAGCACGGAACTCAATAAAAGTTTTTCAAAAATTAGACAAAACATATATTGAAAATCTTAGTGAAATAGAACGACGATATGAATCAAAAAGCTAGTAATAAGTCAATGTTGATACATCACAAATGGACAGAACCATTTCTCAGCCAAATTTGGCCCCAAAAATACCTATGCCATTTTTTGGCCACTGAAATAGTTTTCCTTTGGAGAGGTGCAAATTGACCATCAGGCCAAAATTAGCTTCGGCTGCAAGCGTAGTCCACAATGCTCGTAGGCCATGTTTGGCTGATGGATTTGAGGCCTGATATGTGAGGCGCCCGGATTTGATACTCAATAAATTTCAAGACAAATGTGTCTTAGTTACATAAGTACTCAATACTCAATACCGGTAAGTGGGATTTATTGCACATGCAATTAACTCGAAGAATTAAATAAAATAAACTATTTGAATTGGAGTAACTTTTTAAGGTAAATGTTAAAACCCAAAATTAAAGGATGACAAAGCCTATGTTCATTCTTCAAAAAGAAAAAATATTATTGTGATCTACGAGCAATGCTCCACCCTCTCATAAAAGTGTCTGGACCCCACTCAATTTTGTGAGAAGGCCGAACATTGTTCTTGGAGTACCAAATAATCTCTCTATCAAAACCGTCTCTCATTCCATCTTCAATATATTGTTATCTGTGAAAGTGTATTAACATTCGTAAAAGTAGAATTTGTTTGTCATTAAATGGTACTCCCTCCGTCCCTTAATAAGTGTAGACATTTCCATTTTGGGCTGTCCCTTAATAAGTGTGTGTTTTGAAAAGTTATTGGGTACATTTCCTATTTTGCCCTTAAAAGTAGATTCATTTTTGAAAAGTTAGTGGGTATTATTATATTAATAAGGGTAAGTAGTGGAAAGTAGATGTAAAAGTTGTAAAAGTTGATGAGAGAGAAAATAAGTTGGAATTACGAGGTAACACACTTAAAAAGGGACGGAGGGAGTAATAAGAACTTGTAGTAGAGGGTGTTTGGGAGTGATTCTGGACCCTGATTCTGGGTTATGCAAGTATTTGGCAGAGATTATGAAAATGGATTCTGATAAAATGGATTCTCAAAATAAATAGAAAGACTTGCAATCTCAAGGATTATAATTCTTCAATCTAAACTGATGACAATTCTCTCACTAAATTTTTTAATTATTTACAAATAACAAACCTACCTAGCACTTTTTTTATTTTTTTTTATCGATAACCTACCTATTGTTGGGTTTGGTTCAAATTTCCAACTGCTTGCACGGGAATTTTTGAATGGGAAGCTTGGGTAATTGTTTTTTGGTGGCAGGATTCATGCATGGCTATTAATGGCTATTGACCATTAGTAGGTTTGTTTTATTCATGTATGGGGCATACCAAAGGTCTTGCAATTTTAAGCTTCTGGATCATTCTCTTGTACTCTATTTAAACAAATATGAGAAGGATGTACGGTAATGTATATTGGTATAGAGTGTGTGCAGTCAAGCTTTGGCTTGGGTGAGAGTGAGTTCTTGTATGAGTGGGGTATAAAGGGATGGGTGTGGGATATTCATACTCAAGTGTACTTGTACTATTTTTACTCATAGTGGAAGAACGGAATCCTCTCCGTGGAGTAGGCAGGTTATTGCCGAACCACGTAAATCTTCCGTGTCGACTCTCCATTCTATTTTTCTTCGTGTTTCCATTGGTTGCGTTGTGGTTGTGTTTTAATCTCGGTGCTTGGGTGCTTCCGCGTGTTTTCCCAACACCTATCACTTATTGCACTGCATTCATTATATCCTTTTCAAGAACTCCAGACAAATTCGAGATACTATTTGTGGTGCTAACACGTGGATATAATGTGGTTTAGAGAGTTTTTTCGCTATATATATATAAAGAGGTAACATTAGCTGATAGATTTTTTGGAGGGCGTTTTCCGCTATGTAATAGAGAGTTATATATAGTACACACATTTATATTGTGTAATATTTCAATAATTTTTTAATAATTTCAACAAAAATAATATCATACTTTATATGTTTATGTAAGGAGTTACAATAGTTGAAGGTCTATGAATGTCCTCAGGAGGACAATAGCAATAGTTTTTTTTTCTTTTCTTTTTTTCACTGGACAATAGCAGTAGTTGAAGGAGTTACAATAGTGGTCATATGTTCACACCCAATCCCATAATCTGATCATACTCCTAAATATTTCAAAGATGCATAAATTATTTTTCACACTTCTACCAAATATTTTCACAAGTTATGAATATGAGTTTTTCGTAATCAAGACTCTACAATCTGTATTCTAGAACCTATAATATTTTAATCTTTTAAAATAATCTGTGCCAAACACCCACTTGATTGTATAGATAGTATTTAACAAGAATAAGTAATTGCAATTGCAATTGATAAACTTGGCCAACTTAGGGGGTGTTTGGATACCTATTTTTCTAACTTTTTATTTTCAGCTTTTCGATTTTTTGGCCTTTTGAGTTATGGTCAGAATGTATTTTGAATATGATAGAGTGTTTGGGATAAATGTGCAAAATGCACTTTGCAACTGGAGTAATATTTGGAAGATAATTGATCAAAATGAATTATGAGTTGATTTGGTACCATGTTGCCCTTGGTTCTGTATTGTGGTATTAGGGCAAGTGCACCAATTGCCTAGTTATATTATCTAGTAAACAGTGTACATTTTAGGTTTAGCTAGTGACTTTTCTTTTCCAAGCCACACCAATGCTAGGCATTTTACCAATTATCTAAAAAATACTTCCCTGAGAGGCAAGGAGAGCCTGTGAAACAAAAAAAAAAAAAAAAAAGGCAAAGAGAGAGGAGAGCTAGAGGGAAAAAAAGAGAGGAAAGGCTTGTGAATAGTGACAAGGTAAAAGTAACAAGTGACTATTCACAAAGCTAGTTTACCAAGGCTTTTTATCTAAACTGATGCACACTAGATTTTGACATTTTCCTAGGCAAAATGGCTAAGATACAGTTTTCGCTAGTCTGAGGCACTTGCTCTTACAATGTATAAGAATAAGGTTTTTACCAATATTTTAAATGTCATATTGGGAAAGTATTGTTTTGTTTTTACTTAATTAGAAGTCTTAAACTAGTTTCTTTTTATTTTTTTAATAATTAACGATGAAATAAAATAGTAGCGATTTATGTTTCAATTGTTCTAAAGTCCTTTTTTGTTACTAAGGGTGAGCACGAGTCGGATTCTGGTCGGGTCGTGAAAAATGGCACCCAAAACCAAACCGAATAAGCTTAGAAACCGATCGGATTGAGTTATGTCGGTTTCGATCCTGGTTGGTCGGGTTTTGGTCGTGGTCGCCGTCGACGGAGGAGGCCGAGGAGCTTGGAAACAAATCAGAGCGGCGACGGAGGAGTGGTGGAGCTTGGAAGTAGATCGGAGCAGCGTAGAAGTCCTGTCATTATTGTCGTTGAAGGAGAAGCAGAGGAGCTTGGAAGCAAATTGGAGTGGTGATGGAGGAGCGGTGGAGCTTCAAGATCGGAGCAGCGTAGAGAGAGTCGGAATATCAGTTGGGAACTTTGAAATACTCCATCTGTGTTAACTTTGGACGGAAGAGAGAGAGTCGGAATATCTATGTTAACTTTGGATTCCACTCTTGAAAAAGGTAGAAAAAATACAGAAGACAGAGAGAGTCAAAAGAGCTGTTGGGAACTTTGAAATGACATAATAATGACGGCTTTTCCTAATGCATAAAAAATGATAGATGTAGGTTGGGAACCTTGAAATACCCATTGGAAGATGAACAAAAATTTGAAAGGATAATAAAGACAAAAGGTGGAAGAGCTGTTCTCCTATTCCCTCTGCATAATTATATTAGGAGTTAGCTGTTCTCACGCGTATATTTAGAAATTTTACACACACACATATGGTCGGGTCGGGTCGGGTTCACCCAAAAGCCAAGACCATAAACCCGAAACCCAAAACCCGACCCGATGTCATCGGGTTATCAAAATTTCAGCCCGACCCCGACCCTATGGTATATTAAAACCAACCCGAACCGGGTCGGATCGAGTCGGTTTGGATCGGGTTGGGCCGGGTTGTGCTCACTCCTAGTTACTACTATTCCTTCCAATTTGTGATCAGCCATAGTTACTACTATTCCTTCCAAGAAAATTTCAAAAAAACACCCCAAATTTTAACCTCAATGTCTCATACACCTGAACTATGATTAATTTCAATTACACTCCCAAACTATTGAACAGTTATTCAATTAGGCCCTGCCTTCTATCTTTGTCAAATTGGTAACAGATTTTGATGAAGTGGATTAACGGCTCAGTTATACTGCTGTTAAAGAGATGACATGGCTTTTATCTGAGGAAAAACACAACACTCACTCATTTCCATGGCCTCACGTCATCTCCACCGTACCAGAGCGCCACCACTGGAAATGGTTCCGCCTCCTCTATACCTTCCCTTAAGATAGCATCTTCCATCTTGTCCGTCGTTGCTTGGAACCAAACATAACTTTTGCCCTCACTCTTCGGTTCCATCATTCTCCGCCACCTTCGCTTTCGTCCAAGCGCCCACGATGATGTTGCTTTTGTTGTTGTTAGCGATGTTGTTCTACAAAGTTGACTCGATAGGGCGAGACAGGTGGGTTCACTATGAGCTATCAGGATTTGAGAAGCTTGAGGTGGTTTAATCGAATTGCATTTAGGGGAAATAAAAATTCATCTGGGTTTTACTTGGGTTCCATTTTCTCAATTTTCAGATCTGGGTTTGATTTTAATTGGTTTTAATTAAGCAATTAGAAATGTTGCATGTGCATATGAATGCAGGTACATATATATGACTCTAGGTTCAATTTTCTAGATTTGCATATGAATGCAGGTATATATATATAGTACACTTCCATCCGGACTGGAATAAAATCCGGACCACTGTGTTTTCGTCACTTTCCGGACCAAATTTCGACGATCCGAACCGTTAGATGTGTTTAAAACGTGTTTTTAAGGTCCAACGCGAGGATTTGTTAAAAAAAAAAACACTCGGAAGGTATCAGAGCAGTTTTTGTTGAGATTTGATCCAGAACACAAAGGTCCGGATTTTATTCCAGCCCGGACTGGAAGGCCACTGGATATATATATATATATATCCAGCATTTTTAGCGAAAACTGATCGGATCAAGCCCTTCCGGGTATTTTTTTTTGGAGATTTCTCGCGGAGTCCCTTAAAAACACGTTTTAAAAACATTGAGCGTTTTAGATCGTCAAAATTTGATCCGGAAGTGGGAGGTCCAGTGGCGGACGCAGGATTGCCATTTTTGCCTAATTTGCATAAGGCTTATGTAAGGGAGCCCTTATAAGATCCTCTTCATATATATATATATATCCTTTTTAAATTTTTCTTTTTTAATCTTTGATTTGTTTAGTCTTTGAACCCTCTTGATTTAAGTGTGGTTTAGTCTTCAATTTGTTTCATTGGGTGTGATTTACTCTTTATTATGTTTGTGTTGATGAGTTTTCTCCAAATTAAGCCATCTGGCTTCTGATTACTTCTCTAACGGAGATAACATTCCACCTCACCAAAATTTGTTATCAATTTGACAGAAATAGACGGCAGGGGCCTAATTGAATAATGGTTCAATAGTTTGAGAGTGTAATTGAAATTAATCAAAGTTTGGATGTCTATGGGACATTAAAATCAAGGTTTTGGATTTTTTTAAAAAATTTCCCATTCCTTTAAAGGAGGGAACGGGACCAGCGGATGGTCCGTATGTACATGGTCTATCTGAGATGATAGCGATGATTTATATTCTTCTGGTTTTACTTTTAGTGGCTAAACTACACGGACATCCTCCGTATTCATTCGGAAATTACAATCTTCCCACACATTTTCTGAAATCATTCTCTTACCCTACAATTAGCATTGCTGCAAAAGAGAGAAATATACGAAATTAAAGATAAAAGATAGAGACAATTGATCCATCCACCTTCATCAACACGAACACCGTACTTATAATTAGAGGATGGAGGGATAAAGGAAGGGGTAAGCCATATCAAAACATGATTGGTGAAGTGCATTTTTGGACTCCAACAAAATAAAATAAAGACAATTCATGTGCAACATGTCTCATTTAGCTTATCAATTTGTCTTTTATTTTGGTGATTCTATTTGGACGTAGAAAATTTCTCACAAGCTCAATTTTAATCACATACCCACTTAAATTATTTTATTTAACCCAATTATATTTTAATCAGTCATTGCTCCAACGCTCGCTACTTCTCTATCTTGCTCGCACTTCCTGATGCTTATACTACGTCCAAAACACCACACATCAGAAAATTCAAGTTGTTTTCTTAGTTTGATATAATTAAGCCTTTACCCAATATAATTGCAAATAGGTTAAAAAAATCATTATAACATTTTGTCTTGCAATAGTTTCATCTTCACAAGTCAATACATGGGGAAGTACGGTCTTCGAGGGGAAAGGAGTGCTACATAATGTTGGCGATCATAGTCATGGGGGAGAGTGTACAACAAAATCAAATTTAAAATAATTTAAAAAATGCAATAAAAAAATAGTTTCTAGTGTATACAATTTGCATTAAAAAAAATTGGGGGAGAGCGTACACTAAATAGTTTCTAGTGTATACAATTTGGATTAAAAAAATGCCGATCAAAAAAATTTGGGGGAGAGTGTACACTAAATAGTTTCTAGTCTATACAATTTGCATTAAAAAAAATGTCGACAAAAAAAAATTGCATTAAAAATGTGCAATATGAAGAGTAATTAATGTTATAAAATGATTAATTCTAATAAAATTACATGTAAATAGAAGGTCATTTTAGGAGTGCTTTTTTTTCCTTTTAAAATCTGGATGAGTAGTTAAAGCAATTTTGAAAGTCAAAACTTGTCGTGAAGGAAAACATTGAAAAGTGAAGCCTCTAAAAATTGGAGGCCCTTGACAGTGCCTTAATGACCTAGTGTTTGGACTGCCCCTGTGACAAAAAATTATCCCAACTACGGAACCCATAAAATTAAAAGTTAGAAACACCAGAAAATGAAGAGTTGAAGGTAAAAATGATAAGTGAGGATGTAAGGGGAAGGCAATCGCATTTAAGAGAACAGAGGGGCGTGAGTGTAGTTTAAAAAACGAATAGGGGGTAAGTGTAAATAAAGGTACGTGAAGAAAATGAAATCGTATTATTCTCTCTCTCTCTCTCTCTCCGCCTATTCTGACTTTTTCTAGAGGTGTCCCCACATCCACCTCCGCCGCCCCCATCTGAAGACCTCAGCAACAATTACGGGTCCATGGAATCTACGTATATTTCCGTATACGCAAACTATTATACCATTTGAAGAGTTTTTCTTTTTCTTTTTCTTTTCTTTTGAATTGTCCTCTCAGATTTTGTGGTTGATGGTGGTTGAATAGAGAGGAGAATAAAGGAAAGAAACATGATTGATGATAGACCCATCTGGTGAGTGCCATATGCTCGGATCTTGACGTCTTGTACTTGGGTCTTTACAGAATTTGTATATCATACTTATTTGTGTAAATGTTTAGTTCTTGTTTCTGCTTTTGATTATTTCATGGGGTATTTCATGGTTGATGGGGTCTTTGTTTTTGAATTCCATTATGCAGTTCCAAAATGTTTGTCGCCAAACGAGAACTTGATTCAATTTTGTTTTTTTAATAATTCACTAGGTATATATGAGTAATTTTAATTTATGAAGAAAAATTAAAAAAAATTCTTTAACAAATGTTTTATTTGTAAGTTATTTTGGAGACCGGACAAATATTTTTGGACGGAGGTAGTAGTCCATGATTTATGTGGTTCAGAGACGTTTCTGGTGATTCCATATGCTCAGATCTTAACGTTTTGTGCTTGGTTTCTTGTATGCCTAGATGATATTCTTGGTTATTGCTTGTTTGATTTAATGGGTCATCTTTACATTTTAGAACCTGGTATGCGATTGTTGATGGGTTCTTTTTTTTTTAAATCCAATAGGGTATATACTTTAGTTTCAATTTAGTATTCTGTTTGTTTGTTATAGGTCAGAGTTTTAAATATGGGGGTTTGATTGTGAGATTTCCAGGCTTTCAAGAAAGTCAGGTATTTGACTTTGAAGCTAAAAACTAGTTTGTTTTTTGAGGTGAGGATTGAGTTAGGTTTTTGTGGGTGTGAGATGGGTTTGCTAGGTCTTTAAGATATTGATTTTTGATGGGTTTTGAGGAGATTTTGAATTTTATAGGAGGATATGGGGAGTTTGATTATTAGCAAGTAGATTTAGGTTTTGAGACTCTTCTTGATATCTGTTTTTGGGATGGAACTTTCGAGGGTTCTTTGATTTGATTGTGGTGGCAATTGGTGCTTTGTGGTGTAAATGCTTGTTTACTTTGATGGGTCTTCTTGGTACATGGGTGTCCTTTTTTGAAATCCTATTAAATATACTTTGTTTTGGTGTCAATTAATATTTCTCTTGATTGTTATAGGATTGGCTGATATTTTTTTAATATTTCTAGGTTTTCAAGGAAGTTGGTATTTGACTTAGAAGCTAACAAGGTACTTATGGTGAGGGGTTGGTTCTGTTCAGGTTTCTGTTGATTTGGTGGGTGTGAGATGTCGTTTGGTAGGTTTTCAGGCAACTCTGAATCTGATGGGGTGAATTGAAGTTTTGATGTTTATGAAGTAGATTACCCTTTTAGACTCTGCTGATACTATTTATGCGTTTGATCTTTCAAGTTTAATTGGCTAAGAAGGTGTTTTTTTTCATATAGTTTACAATGGTGCTGGGGTTTGATCATTAACTGCGATTCTGTTGATGGGTTTGAAGCAAGTGTGTATATGGATCTTTGCGAAATACATCGGGTTTCTTGCGGAAAATCTTGATTTCAGATCTTCTTCTCATCTGGAGAAGAAGGAAATCACGAGTGCTGTTGTTCGTGGTTACAAGGCATTCTAGGGGTTAGCAATGGAGGGAGAGGAAACTTCTTGGATAAGGAGAAAAAAATTTTCTCGCACCGTCTATCATGGATTCGACTCTGCTAGGTTGGCCTCTATTCATCTAAATTTTGATAGAGAAAGAAACTCTGGTGTGAAATCTAGACCTGGAAGGGCTTCTGTTGATCCAAAATCAGATCCTATTGTTCCACAGATCCAGCGAAATCCTGCTACAAACCAGCAGAGGTCCGTATCACCTCTGCCTAAAATTAGACTTTCTGATTCGTTTAAGGAAGCTCGATTAGATCTGAAGAGATTCTCTACACCGAATCCTCGAAGGAAAGAACATGAGAAGGGTATTATTGGAAATTTGTTCCATCAGTCACGGTCACCTATTTCAAAGACAATCTTAGGGAAAAGCCCAGTTAAGCATTTTTCTTCGTTGAAATTTCATGATGAAATGAAAATAAGGAAGGAATCGTCGTGGACAAAGTATTTTGAGGTTGGAGGTGGAAGGGTTACCTCTGTGGAAACAGCAGATGAGTGGACCGTTGATCTCTCTGAGCTATATTTTGGGCCTAGATTTGCTCATGGGGCACACAGTCAGCTTTACCAAGGAATATATAAGGATGAACCCGTTGCAGTGAAAATTATACGGGTACCAGATGATGACGAAAATGGAGCTCTGGGAGCTCAGTTAGAGAAGCAATTCATTAGAGAAGTCACTCTCTTATCTCGGCTCCACCATCAAAATGTCTTAAGGGTAATTTATTTCCAGTGTCAATTTCTTCCAAATTCATCTAGTAAATTCATTTGCTATTCTTGGATACCCACATAAAGTAATAGAATGTTTGTGTAGTATTCTCTCAGAAGCCATTCTTCCCGTAAGCCAAGGAAGTAAGTCGATCTTTATCTTTGGTTTTTATTGTTACCAAATTGTTGTGGTGTCATCTTTGTGTGCAAATCTAAAAAACATCACCCAATATGACTAATGTAGGAATCAATCTGTCGTTATTATACAAATTGGAACTTTTGAATAGACCTATTCCATGTTGTTAATGATCGTAAGAAGTCTCAACTCAACACATGCATGCTTCTTTTATGTTGAGATTATTTCTGTTCGAAACCATACTGATAGTCCTATCGGAATCATCTGACGAAACTTTGTGGTAGCAACCCTTTTTCGCTTCAAGTGAGGAAGTAAAGTTGAATTTTTCTCCTCACGTTTTTCTTTAGCTTTATAGTCACAAAATTGTCGTGGCTCTCTTTTTGCGTGTGAATTTTAAGACTACAATGTGTCAGCTGCTGGAGCAATCAATGGTTCTTATTTATGGAAGTTGGAGCTTTTAGATTGGCACATTACATTTCCTTAGTGCAGCATACCAAGAAGTCACCACTCATGCATAGACCGTAGTACTTTCAAATTTGAGAGTTGTTACCTTTTTAAATTCTATTGACTTGAGTTGTCTACTCTGATGTGATGAAACAGTTTGTAGCAGCATGCAGAACGCCACCAGTGTTTCTTATTGTCACAGAATATCTCTCAGGGGGTTCCCTGAGAGCATACCTCCACAAACTTGAGCACCAGCCTCTTCCTTTACAAAAACTAATTGCAGTTTCTCTGGATATTGCTCGAGGAATGGAATACATTCACTCTCAAGGAGTAATTCATAGGGACCTCAAACCTGAGAATGTCCTTATTTGTCAAGATTTCCATATGAAAATTGCCGATTTTGGCATAGCTTGTGAGGAGGCGTACTGTGATCTTTTGGCAGATGACCCTGGGACCTACCGTTGGATGGCTCCTGAAATGATCAAACATAAATCATATGGAAAGAAGGTTGATGTGTACAGCTTTGGACTTATGTTGTGGGAAATGGTGTCTGGAACTATTCCTTACGAGGAGATGACTCCTATCCAAGCAGCTTTTGCTGTCGTGAACAAGGTACTTTGGTTAACTTCAGTTCTATTTCTCTGATAGTTTGATGTTTACCGAAAATTCCAAATTTGCATATTAGGCTGTTTTGCTTTTCCTACTGTGCCTACTGATACATCCTAATCAGTTAATTAAAAACTCTTGTATGGTATTATCAATTATGGCATAACATGTTGCATACTACTTTTTAGGACGGTACTTGAAATTGAATGAGATCTTGGGGAAATCATTTTTTCTACCTCCCATGTCACACAATTATCTTGTTCCTTTACCTGGAGAGCTTGATACGGGTACTTCACCAATTTAGAAGAGTCCATGCAACATCAAACTTCATTTGTAGTACTAAAGAAGATGCATGTTCCGTGTTCTTACATTCTTTTGCATTTTTGGAGTATCAGTTCCTGCTATTTCTTTTCTCCTTTGTTTGGTGAACTTTTTGGCCTTCTTAGTGTAGAAGATTTGTTATACCATCATATAAGCAGAATTATGGTTGCTAACTCATGCGGTGTTTCAGAATTTGAGACCAGCTATCCCTGGAGACTGCCCACCTGCCATGAGAGCTTTGATTGAGCAATGTTGGTCTTTGCAACCAGAAAAGAGGCCAGATTTTTGGCAAGTTGTAAAGGTGTTAGAGAAGTTCGAGTCTTCCCTTAGGCAAGATGGAACCCTCAATCTGGTCCAAAATCCATGTCAAGATCATAAGAAAGGGCTTCTTCATTGGATTCAAAAACTTGGTCCCATGCATTCTCACAGCTCATCAGTGGCCAAGCCCAAGTTCAATTGAATCTTTCTTGTGGTTTGGTGGCTTCTTCGTTTTTGTTATATATATGCTTTTGCCGGATCAGAATGCAATTAAAGAGGGTTTTTTAATCCCTTTTTTTTGTTGCTTTCCCGTATTTCACTTTATGCTAGCCTGAATGAATGTGTTTTGCATTCGTTGCTGTGAAAATGATTTTCACTTGCATATACATATAAAACATATGATATGGTCAGATTTTGAATGAATTTGCAATCTATTTTGAGGCTAGAATTTCTTTCTGATTTGGGGATGCTCAACTTTGTTCGTATTAGGGTATCATATATGTAACCAATTATTCTTGTTTTGTATCTCAAATCCCCTCTGTCTCGTAATATATTGCGGCAGCAGAGCACAGTCCTCCATGTTTTATGCATCCCCTCTTTGTCGTGATGTTTGCAAGTCACAGGAGTTTTTTTATAAAGTTTTTATATTGCATTCTCTGATATCTCTTTTTCCGGCTCCTAAGTTCAATTGATGCCTGTTTGCTTAATTGGAATATGCACCTGTTTTCGCTGAAATATTACGTTTTCAATCTTTGTTAAATTTACAAGTAATTGATGGTGGAGCACATTTTGACATTTATGTTTTTCCATGATGTCCAAGGTCGGATGAGTCATGGTCCTAGAGATAAACTGAGACCTAACTCCTTGCTACACTAGCTAGATGTGCAAATGATAATTTTGCAGGAATTTATCATCCTCTTCCACATAAAATGTTTCATGTATGTGTCTATTTCTTTAGCCGATCCAAAGATCCTATTATGTAGACATTGGATTTGGGTTAACTTAAAGGTTTTCTATCTAAATGATGTAGGACGGTTTTAGGAAGCCTACAATAGGAATTGTGGTGGTTTTTGGTGGGAAATAAGAATAGTAATAGGGGTAAGTGCGCAAAGAAGAAGAGAGAGTAAGAATTAGAAGAAGATGAAGAGAGAGAGAGAAAGAGAGATAGAGGTGCTTTACCCTCGCAAGGGTTAGGCGGTTTCTGCAAGGAAGGACCGCAGCCCAAACCCCAATCACAATGGCCTCATCCTTGTAAACTCAATTCATTAATCAACTCTGTATTCGAAAGAAAGATTACATCCATATTTATAGGCTAAACAATGACCTTTCGAATTCCTGGAAGTCTAAGTGAAATGAACCTAATTAAATGCATGTGAATAAACCTAACTAAATGCATACAAGGTTTTGAGACATGTGAATGAACCTAGATATAAATGCATGCGTAGAATCTAACAAAGACTACATGCAATGAACTAACATTATGTGTTTAATGTATCTAGATGAAAATTAATGCAAGAGTGCTAGATTTATGACGAATTGACGACCCTTGACCTAACCTACCAACTACCATGGATGACCCTTGAATGACCAATCCTTGAACGACCCATGCTGCCCTTTGATTAGGATCGTTGCAATTACCAAAGTTCCTTCATCTAGCACTTGACTACTTGTTGCTGTGCTCATCACTAAAAGCCCATTTATATGGTTCCGACATTTTTAGCTTTTTGTGTTTCACAGAGTTTTCTGCACCACACCTTATGCACTATGGTGTTAAGATAGCTGAATTCATACCTCCTCGTACAAACGCTGCATTCTTCAGAGAGAGAGAGATTTATGAAACAATGTTTTGTCAGATTTCTTGAGAATCACATGTTAGACTGAAGTTGGGAACGTTCTGTTTTTCCATTTCTATTATGTTTCATTGATTCTGTTTGATTTTCATCAATATCCCATACTTTAGGTTTGCTTTGGGATTTTCTCGTTCTTTGCTGTTGGTAATTTTATATTTGAACAGAACCTTGTTTCACCTATTTGCTGTTAGAACTCATGCTGACAATACTTTGGTGTCAAGTTGTATTCTGCTGGTCAACTCCTTTAGTGTCAAAAGTTGTGGAACCAAATTAGATGAAGCTTTTTGCTCATCCTGTATTCCAGTAATGTAGGAAGTTTTCTTTCATGTATTATTTCAGATATTCATTGTCTTCCATTCATGTCAACATGCTTTGCTGTATCCGGGTTTACCGAATTTGGGGTTCAAACTTCAGCGGTGAAGTAGAATAGCAGTGTTCCCCAGAATTGAAAGCTCTTGATAGTTGCAACTAGGAAAAATTGCATCCATCTCTCCATTTGATTCGCCAGAACCTGAAGCAGGACTTCCGCCCGTTTCATCTAGGCCTTCCGTGCTTTGATAGACGGCAAGGGGTTTTATGAATATCACCTGCTGGAACCCCAGATTTTACAACTGTGGATTTGTTGTTCACCACCTGTTTTCGGGACCTTACGACTCATTCGTTCATGCGTGTTCCATTTACTTGTTGCGCTCAAATTTGTTATCATTTCTTGGTTGATCACTTGATTGGAAGCATGGATGCTGGGAATCTGGGAAAGGAGAAAGCGGAAAGAGATGCTGACATTATCCTTACGTATTCTTCATGTGTCCAAAAGTTTCAATTGCATTGGGAGTAAGCAACTAAATGGTTCCATCCCTCATAAAGGATATATGAGAGTAAGTAATTGGACTCCCACCAGCAGATGGTGGGATTTGGGTCGTTAGGAAATTAGTCGAGGTGCACGTAAGCTAGCTCGGACATTCCTAAGTTATCAAAAAAATTTGTTTTTGTATCCAAACACGTATTGGAGTTATTTCAGTGAAAACACAAGGGGGTTGAAGGATTTGGAGATATTGAGGTTTTGCCAACGATACGTGATAGTATGGCCATGAATGTAATTGCGAAAAAGGATTTAAATTCTCTCTCTTGAAAGCTTCATCCTTGTCATGAACAGTAGATAAATCACGTTTGGGTCCATAAACAGTTGACAGTTGCCTTGTGAATTCGGGGGTGTTCCACGAAGAGAGTTTTTTGGTTTTTCACAACTTTTTATGTGATGTATTATGAGAGAGTGACTGCCTCGATTTTAGGAATAAATTGACTTTTTGACTTTTTTAAGTTAGTGGAATAGAGCCTGAACTTTTGCTACCGTTCCGGTGGGTCCTCTTTTAGGAGTGGAGATTATTTCTTCCGGAAGGATTAAGTTATTCTACTCGACATTTTGATGAGATTTTTCTCTTTCCTTAGGTACCGTGCATTGGGGCTTGAGAGTACCCTCCCAAAAAGCTGTTTAGAGCTCTTTCTGTCCGAAAAAAGAACATAAAGGAATTGACAACGGCTACTACTCTCTCCATTCCATTTTGTTTGCTCACTACGATTATGTGTCTTTTTTTAACTCTTGTAATTTTCAATCTATAATGTATTTTATATGCAATATGGATCTTATTTGATAAATCTCAATTACATCTATTAGAAAAAATTTTAAAAACTTTAAAAATATTATAAATAAAAAGATATAAATATTTGAAAATGCCACAGATATTCGTAGTGAGCAAACGAATTGGGACAGAGGGAGAATTTGTTTAATGAATTTATGGCAAGAACTGAGATGGACACCCACCAATGACTGAACCAAAACAAGACTCTGACACGCACCAGTAGGAGTTGTCCCTTTTTGCCTTTGTATAGTACTAAAAGCAAAACCCTGCACATAATGCTAGCTGTGTGGACAGTTGAAAGCGATCCTCAAATAACAACGTAGACCACACGAGTAACTATTGATCTTGTTTGGTTTGGTGTTTTTGGGTAATAATTGAAGGGATAAATGAGGGTAATAATTAAAAATATGGGGTAATGATTGGAGAGAAATAAATAGAGAAACAAGAAAATCAAAAAATAATAGAGAAAACTGATCTTGAAATCCAAAACGAGCAAGGTCTTTTGCGAAGCAGGGATTTATACTTGAGGGATAAAGAGATAGACCATCCGTCCCAATAAAAAAAATGATGCTATCCTGTTAAAAAAAGTGATGTTCTATAAATAAAAAAAAGTACCGTCATCATTACAAAAAAAAAAGTGTATTGTAAATGTGTGACTTACTCAATTGCAACTAATGGGAGGGAGCGTAATATTTACCTTTTTTTAAGAGGGTGAACAAAATTGTACTCTAATTTATTGATCCTTTTTGGGGATTTCAACTATTTAGAAAAACATAATCATTACACTTGTCATACTTTTTTCTTTTCTCATTTTACCCTTGGAAATATCATCATTACATGTACTTACTTTAAAAAAGAAAGGGTAAAAGTAGAATTTCATTAGTTAATGCATCATTAGTTTTGAATTAGGACAAAAATTAAGACATACAAAAGTAGTGTTTGGGACCAAAGATTGGGGACGGAGTTTTTCAGGCAATATTTAATTGTTGGCTTTGTTACTTCAACTCTTATATTGATACCATATGTCAATTCCATTGCGGATTCTATTTAGAGCATCTTTACCAGATACTTCAAATTTTAGCTTTAAAATTGTACTTTACTCCCACACCTTAAAATTTAAAGGATCATTTTAAGTGGTACATTCCACCAAATCCTTCAAACTATAGTAGTTTGTTTCTTATAATATATCTTTAGCTTTATAGATCTATAAGTAAAATGATACTCCCTCCGTCCCAATTTCTTTGTCAATTATTCTATTTTCTAGTACGCCTTAAATTGCTTATATCTTTCAATCTATAATGTTTTTCACTGTTTTCAAAACTTTGTATAATAGAATTAATCGTGAACTATCAAATAAGATCCATATTGCATATATTTGGAGATAAATATTGGAAGATAAAAGCGATCTAAAACTGACACGATTATCAAAAATTGACAAATAAAATGGGACGGAGGGAGTATATCTCCTACTTTTAAAAAATGTTTTGGCCACACTTTACTTTGTTGGTTGATTACTTTAAATATAACTTTTTAAGAATATTAATTTTAATATAATACGGTGATATTCAATAATTTTTGTCTTTCATATATTCAATAATTTTTGAATTTCGTATCTTCAACATAAATACTTCAAGTTGATAAAAGAAAAAGACACGCGATAAAATCGATTGTGTTTTATTATGAAACATGTGAAAATGAGTTACATATTCATAGGCAGAGTGGGGTAAAATAAAAAAAATTGCGGTTGGTTTGCATTTTTGGAAAAGAATTTCAAAAGAAATTTTGGAATACTTTTCTTATCTCTCCACTCATTACTCTTTTCTCCAATTACTACTCATATTTCTATCTCCACTCAGTACTCCTCTCACCAATTATTACTCTTATTTCTCTCTCTCTCTCTCTCTATTTATTATCTCTCTCTCCAATTATTACTCTCATTTCTCCCTCCAATAATTACCCAAAACCATTTTCAATAATCAAACCAAGCACTATCTCATAATATATCTCAAAACATTTTCTAAAAACGGCCAACGGCCAACCAAACACTGTTCAACAAATTTCTAGACAAAGTTGGGAAGCATGAATTTTTTTTGTTGCTAAAAGAAAACGTTTGTTACTCATTCCATTCCTTTTTCTGTGTAGCACTTCGTAAGTCCAACTTATTAAGAAAACATCATCATTACATCTTTCACATCAACTTTTTCCCAACTTTTACATTTACTTTCCACTATCTGTTTCAGGTTTTCGGCCTGGGGCTTCTCGGCCGATTATATCTAGTGCTAAATTTGATGTAGAAAAATTTAATGGAAAAAGTAACTTCGGTATGTGGTTGTGCGAGATTATGGATGTCTTGATACAACACGAGTTGGATTTTTCCTTGAGGGATAAGCCTGAGAATTATGACGGGCAAGAATGGGATCGGATCAACCGATAGACGTGCGGTTTTATCAAGTTGTGTCTCACAAAGGAACATAAGTATTTTGTTATGTGGGAGAAAAGGGCGATGAATCTTTGGAAGAAGCTCGAGGATAAGTTTATGATCAAGAGCGTAGAGAATCGTCTCTTCCTAAAGAATAAGTTGTTAAGGTTCCAGTATCGTTCAGGTATAACTATGTTTGAGCACTTGAACGATTATAATAAAATACTTGCAGATTTATATATTCTGGATGAGGATAAAGCCCTTCTATTTTTGAATTCTCTGCCTAAAGAATATGATCATCTGTCTACCACTTTATTGTATGGCAAGGATTCATTTAAATTTGATGATGTTTCTAAGGCTCTTGCGAATAATGAGTATCGTAAGAGGGACATGCAAGCCCATAAAGAGTTGTCAAGCTCTGGTTCAGGTTCAATAGAAGCTTTGTCTGTCAGTGGACATGCACGCTTGCTAAGCCGGTTAGTGGATCTTGGATTCCGGGTGTACCTACCATATGTGTATGTATCGTAACAATTATTGGTTTTCCACCATTGACATGGTTGATGGTGGAGCAATGTTTATGGGCAAGGATCATGCTTGTAAGATAGTCAGGGGTGGGGAAGATCATATTGAAACTACATGGTGAGTTTATCTATATTTTGTCTGATGTTCGGTATGTATCGGATTTAAAGAAGAATCTGATTTCATTGGGTGCTTTAGATTCTAAGGGTTGTCGAATTACCATTGATGGTGGAGTTCTAAAGGTTGTGAATAGTGCTATGGTCGTAATGAAGGGCATTCGGCAGAATAACTTGTATTTCCTGTAGGGTAGTACAGTTGTAGGTGGGTCAGCCATCGCTTGTAGCAACGTCGGTGTAGGGAGGGTCAGCGTATTAACCCACGTGGAGGAGTCCCAAGTTTGACCTTCCTGTAAGACGATGACATATGTCACGCACCACCGCGCAACACGTGGCAACCCCTCGCGGCACTGACCGCTTGGAGCCATCAGCGCGGACTACCCGCGCGGTAGCGCCCAGTTGCGCGCTCTTCAAAGCCCAACTGAGGAAACTTCTCTATATGACCATGGGCCATCCATACACGGAGAAAAACCCATGAGTCTCATGACTGGCGCGGCCCAGATAAACGGGCAAGGGCGCCAGAAGACAGTACATTGTTTAGCCCAAGTAATCATGCTTGCCCTGGTCTGAAGGCAGGACCTGGGGGGGCCCCTGAGGCTTGGCTGCGGTATAGGCACGACCGAACAGGTCATGACCTTGCCCATACGGGAATAAGGGAGATCTTGTGGTTTGGTGGCTATAAAAGAACAAGAGGTGCTCTGCGCGAGGGGTGGAGTAGCGCGCCCGAGTAGGCCGCGCGGTGGGTAGCGTCACCCGCGCAGTCAGGATGTACGGAGGGGACACGTGTTCTCGTGTTATAGGGCGACGGCCTGACGCCAAATCATTGGCTCAGGTTGCCTATAAATATAAAACATTCCCTCACATTCCCGGGAGAGATCCTAGAGAGAGAAAGTGGATAATCACTGTCTTGGAAGAAGAACATTCTTCCCAGTGAGAGCATTCCATTCTCTGGATCATTCTTGGGGCTGCCATAAGACTAGTCTAAGTGTTGTCATCTGCCTTAGTCTCTTCTGTACACTCCTGCTCTGTTCTTCACCTTTCCTCTTGATCACTCTATTCCCTTTTCTGTTGTTTATTTATTAACCATTCTTACCTCTCTAGCTCATCCATCACAGA
>JAXBDA010003576.1:0-33831 GCA_036023075.1 Gaultheria prostrata
TTTTCTATATCTTTTTTCTCTTTTATTTGTTTAATATCATTTATTTAAATAAATTCATTTCTTATTAATTTCTTAATTATTTAATCTTATTTTGTTTAATTCGTTATAGAGTATGTATTCCTTTGTGGTTCGAAGTAATGGGTATAGCAACAAGCGCGCCGAGAGCAAAATTTAGAGACAATATTAAAATGTGGAGGAGATTTATTATTATTTTTTGAAGTTTTTAGAATTTGGAGGCAATATATTTATTATTATTGATTAGAATTTGGAGGCAATAGGGTTGCACATTGTTGTGCTCAAAAAAGCCATCTATGATGTTTGGTCCGGTTTGTGGACTTCTATTTTGCCCCCATGGGGTTCTCAACTTTCTGATTAGAAGTTTTATTTATTTATTATTCATTGTTAAGAAAAATTAATTAACTAATTAAAATAATATAATGTTTTTAAATATAAAGTCAAAATTTAAATGTAAAAAACATATTTTGGTTGAAAATATAGTTTGAGTTAACCAAATTAAAATTAAATAAGGAATTCAATAAATAAAGTTAATTAACTAATTAAAATAACATAAGGTTTTTAAATATAAAGTCAAATTTAAATTAAAAAACATAATTTGGTTGAAAATATAATTGGGGTTAACCAAATTAAAATTAGATAAGTAATTCAATAAATAAAGTTAATTAACTAAGGGAAATGCTAACGGGCGCACGGGGTGCAGTGGATAAATGGATCACATACCGTACTTTTAAAGTACACTTATAAGTGGATCCCATTGTACAGTTTTTAAATATAAAGTCAAATATAAATTAGAAAACATAATTTAGTAGAAAATATAATTTGAGTTAACCAAATTAAAATTAAATAAGTAATTAAGTAAAAAATTATAAATAACTTAAAGGGGGAGGGGGAGGGGGTGATTTGGGAAAAGAGGGGTGGGGCCGGCTGTGGGTTTGTCTCAGGAGGGGGGTGAAAAACACCTCTCTTTGATTTATTGCAATCCTAAAAATAATTATATAGGGGTCCCACAATTCCTTTACGTTTAGCTACCCAAGTTATCTTAAATGATTTGTTTGGACCATTATGGTCTTTTTGAATGAAAACAAATTTTGGATGGGATGTTGACTGCTGAAAAAGGGTGGATCCTACAGCCCAGATGAAAAGGAAGTTAATAAAGACAACTAACCACATCTTAAAGGATGTTTGAGAGCCTACTTTTCATCTTTTCATTTTTTGGCTTTTTGATTTTTTGGATTATAGTCAGAATGACTTTTGAATCTGAGATGAGTATTTGGGAGAAATGTGCATAATGCATTTTGGGAGAGCGAGATGAGAGACCCAGAAGTAGAAATTAAAAAGGAGGTGTGAGCCTCTTTTTGCTTTCTTCTTCCTATCACCAAAAACGAATATACTGTTTTTCCTCTTGGCTGCCAAACACCCAAAAACCAAAAAAGAAACTAAAAAATTGAAAAACAGGCGCCCAAATGGAGCCTTAGCCGTCTTAATAAACTTCTGGGTTTGAGTGATCAAGTCTGAGATATTTTAAAGCAACAGATCTTGAGATTTTCATTAACCTTAAGTTGTCGTGGGTATTGCGAGGAAAATATATTCTTGAAAAAAAGTGAAGTGAATTGAATTAAAAGAAAAAAAGTTTAGTTTCCCATATGTTTTCTGTTGGCAAAGAATTTTGTTGGAAAACTAGAATACCTCCTTTTTATCATGATGTATTTTGCATAAAAACATTTCTAAATAGTAAGAAATTTGAATATATGGGTTCCACAAAGGGATGACAATGGATCGGTTTGGACCGGGTTTTACGATTACCATACCCAAATCCAAAGTATTTATCTATACCCAAATCCGAACCTATATCCAATGGGTATGATTTTTAGTGCCCCATAACCAAACTATATGGATTTGGATTTTATCCGAACCGCACCAAACCCGCATTAAGGGTGAGTTTGTCATTTGATTAAATGAGATTGAGGTGATAAAATGAGGTTCATTTTATCAAATGAGGTGGGGAGATGATTTTATCTCCAATGAATCTGGACATAAAAACTCACCCTAATATTCATTTCATTAATGAACATAAATAATGTCATGGTGGGTATAACAAAGTAGTAACAACCAATTAATGATTTCAAGTTCCTACAGAGAATCTTGAGATTTTTAAGGGATTTGAGAGGAATAAGGAGGGAGATGAAATGAAAAGTCACTAAAAATTATGGATTGAAAAATTAGAATTACATATATATAAAAATATAATATAACATAATATATATCCGATAAGTAATTATATGAATCGGTTTGGGTTTGAGTTTGGCCGAATACTTGCTAAGACCAAACCCAAATCCAAACCAGCCAGATATCATGTTTTGAAAACAAAACCCGCCCCATGGGTAGGAAAAGATAAAAAAAAAAAAAACCAGTCCCGATAAAGTCGGTTTGGTTTGGGTATCCATTGGTTTTGGGTGAAATTGTCATCCCTAGTTCCACAGCGTTCTCTGTAACTGAATAGAAAGAAAGAAGTGCAGGTAATTAAATTTTCTCGTTATTTTCCATCTCATTTGGGTTGTACACGAATCGAGCTGTTCGCGAGCAGCTTATGGCTTGGCTGGTTAAGGTTCGGCTCAGCTTGGCTCATATATTAGTTGAGCCAAACTCGAGTTTTAGGCTTGTTTAATAAACAAGTTCGGTAAAGTTCAGCTATATACGCTAGGCTCTTTTAAAGATGCTCGTTAAGTTAATTACTTTGGCTTGGCTTGTTAAGGGCTCGACACGTTCACGAACGAGCCGAGCTCAAACTCGATTTTTTGCTCGTTTAGTAAACGAGCCGAGCTCGAGCTCTACGGGTTTTCTATTATCAGCCTAATGGGCTGACAATAAGCATACATAAAACAAAAAATACACATGATCCCTACACACTTTTCACATATTTATATACATTTTTCACATATTTCAATACACTTTTTAAACTTTAATGTTAGCCCAAGTAACTCACTTTAGAATTTTCCAAGCAATAGTGTATTACTCTTTTCATTCAAGGGTTTGGACTCATGCCATTTACTATTGTTTTTGGACAATTTGTCTGGGTCAAAATTCATATGCCATGCTTAATCATTACGTTAGTCATTATGACGAGAACATTTCATGCTTCACCATTTAATTTGGAGTACATTAACTAAACCATGCTTCACTTTGATACATGTATTTGCATTTGCATTAGGCCCAGAATATTTCATGATAGTTTCTCACATTCCAATACCAAGAGATGGAAAAAAATTTGTATGCCGAGCGGGCACCAGGTGGTGGCCGTGCGCACACATCCACCCGTCCAAGGGGTGTTTTGGACGCCCAGATCTATCTCACTGTCTCTCCTCTCTTTCCTCTTTCTCTCTTCTTGTTCTCTCTCTTAATTCAGACCGTCCAAAATACTTTTAAACTACCGAAATATGCGCTCGGGCACCACGTAGGATGGTGCCCGCTCGACACTGAAAAACTCCTCGATGGAATTCATATGTTGATATGGAGAGTGATTATTCAATGTCCAGTAAATAATTTTTAATTAATTGATATGTCAGGCAGAGAGCAATTTTGTTGACCCTCCCTCCTATTGGTTGAAATATGTGGGTCTCATCATAAAGTGATGTCATGTTTACCACAATGTGATGTATGCAATGCACTTTTTGGTAAGCATGTCATCACAAAGTGGTGGAACCCACACCAATTCCTCCAATAGGAGGGAGGGTTTTGTTGACCCTCTTTTAAGGAGGGTCAACAAAATTGCACTCATGTCAGGCATTGCAATGTGCAAGCATTTATGCACCATTCTGGTAAACTATCGCTTTTTTTTTTTTTTTTTTTGTCTTTTCTTGTTTTCCTTAAATAATGCCTGCCAGGGGAGGGTGGAGGCTTTGGCATAACTCATTTCTTTTTTATATTATTATTTTTAAGTGGAAGGGGAAGAAATTCATTGATAACAAGGATAAAGTATAAAAAAACAAATCTTACAGAGGGAGATAGTCGGAGCAAAAAAAACTAAACAATCACCACACAGTTCGCGCGCGCGCACACACAAAACACTACTCCAAAAGAATGGCTAAAACCATCAGACGAACACACATACAAAAAGAAAGATCACTCTAGCACTTGTAAAAGAAACTATTAGAGAATAACGAGCAGATAAAGGATACTAATGTAACACATGGTGTTGCGGTGTACGAAACAAATGATGATCGTTGCAAGTAACTCTCATCAATGGTATGTGATTGTTTATGCAAACAATCTGTATGACTATGATAATGCTGTGCCAACCACGTTCTTAGCCAAAGAAGAGCTTTCAAAACAGCAATGGCTTCCACCATGGCCGCAAAACTTTCTGCACATCAGAGAAAAAAAGGATGGTATTTCAATATAAGAACTTAATTTTTCCCCTTAACAGAACTCATTAATCAAATAGAATGCGTATTAAACGTGGACAGAGCTCCTGTCCAATATTTGTTGTTCAGAGTCTGGTCCAGTTTTGGGTTTTATTGGGCTTATTTCGGGCCTACAACAATAATCGGAAACGTTCATTTTGTAGAGCTTGTTGAGTATGTTATCCACGTAAAAAATAGTTTGATCAAACATCGATAAATATATACTACGAAAAAAACAAATTTGTACAAGGAAAATGAGATGACAAAAATAATTTGGAACTTAAAATTGTCCATTAATTTCAGGTCCGGGGCCTTGTAGCGCCCTTTCAGCGCTACGGGGTGTAGCTCCCATCTCAGCCGTCCATCGCAACAATCAATGGTCTACCTGGAAGAGTTTACTTTAAATATGAATCATTGAAAATACTTTTGGACGGGCTGAGGTAAGAAGTAAGAACTACAACCCTGTAGCGCGAATGGGCGCTGTAGGAACCCTGAATCCATTACTTGTACAAATCTATTTTATGTATTCGAGTACCTATTATGTTCTATCAAGCTAAATTGTCCACATGAATAACTTACACTTAAAAAAGCTCTACAAAGGAATGATTTCGATTATTATTGTGGATACATAATGCGGTATATGTTCACAAAAATTTAAATACTAGTAGTATTTGATGGGAGTTCTGTCCATTAAACTCTGAATTTGGAGAAAATTTTGGGTATGGAGAGGATATATACATGTGGTACCCGGCACTCCATCCAAGACTTTTAAACACGTTTTGGACGGACTAAATTTAAGGGTAGAATTTTTGTATATTTTGGAGATAAATTTACTCATTTAAATCTAAGCTATTTAAAATATGTTTGAACCGTTCGGATGAGATGCTGGGCACGACGTGTACCCGTGCCCAAAAATTTCACACGTATTTGAATCACAGAGCAATGTGGGTCCCCAATCCCCACCACCAACCACCACAGCACATTCATCCCAAATCCTCCACTCTATCAAATATCAATGCCCGTCGAAAAACGTTGTTCTTCTTCTAAAAAAATCTTTCATTGATTGCCACGCGCTCTTGATGACTCATAGCACACCGCCCGTTCGACTTAAGTGCCCCACCCAGCAAAACGAAAAATTATTCCCTGCTCCAGGATCACACACACCCAATACTCTCTCCCTCTCTCTCCATCATTAGCCATGTCTGCTTCTTTTCCACTGCCGGCCAAAAACTTCATCAACACCCTCCTCATAGTATAATTCTTTATAGCACATGCCTCCTGTAGACTCTTTTTTTGAACTGGCATGTCTTTGTAGTGGTGGTTCTACATGTTTACATAAAGCCGGTCATGGGTTTGTCGTGATCTGTGCGTTTCCTTTTTTCATCTGCCGTTTGTTGTTCTTTGGCGGTTGTTTTTGGGTTTTCTTTTGTGGGCACCAAATTCGACTTTTTAAATCCACGAACGGCACAGGGGGGACTTAGCTGTAAAGATCCGCCCTTTCCTTTTTCTCTGTAAGTAAACTAAAAAACCCATATGACTTGAGAGTTGAAATTGAATAAGTGGACTGGGTTTCAAAAAAGAAAGACAAGATTTCAAATTATAGTACTTTCTAGCGGTTTATAGAATCTGGGTTGTTGATGTTTTCGATTGAATTGGTCCCTGGTAAAGAGGGTTTCTGTTCTTGGGTCAGTCATGGCTCCTGCTGGGAGGATGTCCGTCTTCTTCCGTGAGGGTAACGACTGGTACTCTCTCTCTCTCTCTCTCGTTTTCCCTGGTTCTTCTGATCATATTTCCTATAAATTCAACTCTGGAAATAAATGTTTGGAGTTAAGTGCAATAAAATCTGTTTCGTATGTACTTTTATTAAAGGTTGAGAACTCAGCAAATTAATGGAGGAAAAAATTACTTCAAATTACTGGAAATGGAAGAAAGGAATTCCCCACTGCAATCAGCAAAGCTTTTCACTCCCCACGAGTTTCATGTGTGACCCTCTTGAAATTGTGGCTTTGGATTGGACTAGAAGCTGTTTGAAATGGAGAGCGGCATTGCTAATGAGAAATTTGGTTTTTTGATGGCTGATCACTTTAGTGGAGCAATCGCTTCAATTAATTTTTTTTAATTGTGTGATGTGAATCTCTTATGGGTATGGCAGGTTCTGCAAAGCAGGTTTGGCAAGCGACATCACAGTAATTGTAGACGGAGCAAACTTCCATCTGCACAAGGTAAGGCTTGCCTACTCTCTTCTAAAAGTTGGAATGGGTGCTAAGGGTTCATTTGACTGGGAAGAGAAATAGCATGGAAAATGAAAATGAAAATGATAGAAAGTCTAGTGAAAGTGTCGAAAATTTGTCATTATACCGTTTGAGTATCACGGAAAAGATATCTGTATTTTACTATTGTAATACTCTATAAGTAAACAGCTTGCTTGAGATCTAGTTGTTGGACTGGAGGAATAATTTTAAGATTCAAATCGTAGACGAGAAAGTCTAAATTCTTGTGTTTTTAGCCGGAAAGAGGAAGACAAGTAGACAACTTTACGTGCATAAGTAGGTTGAGTGAGAATTTTAATGTTCTTGCACTTTCTATTATTTTCTTGCCAATCAATCTCCTAAAAAGGAAGTATTTTTAGTCTTTTCATCACTTTCTACTGTTCTCTTGCTTATTGAATATTTTAAATTCTTCCACTGATTGTCGCCCGGGGACAGTAGGCTTTCAAACGAACAATGTCAAGGAATTTGTGTTCTTGTGAGAGTTCTTTCTTTTCTTAAAATTTAATTCTTGTGAGGTTCATCTCCCCATTTTCTACAAAGGAGACATAACAAAGGAAGTGATTCTGAGAGTTGATGTCGAACTCGTCCATAGGCTAACCATTCCTTCAAGGTCCTTATTGCAAATGCGTAGCGGCAAAGTGTCTGAAAAAATGCTTAATTGTTAGAAATCGACTTGGCATCATTTTGATTATGCCATACATCTACATTGTTTCGCTGGCTGGAATGATTGATTCCTTGGACCTCACAGTTCATTACCTGGAGAGATATCAACAGTTATATTGTATCATGGAGTGGGAAGTCCTATGTTTTTTAAAGCGCGTATTTGCAAAGTTTCCTGGTGTATGGAATGCAGTTCTGGTAGATCACAACGGTGTCATGCGTAAGCTGTGCTAGTAATGCAGCAACGCAAACTAGTGCAATCACTGTTCATTTGGTCCTCGTTCGAAAAGGGTTGCCATAGATGACAAATTGTGACCTAGTACGAGGATGTGTCACCACTCATCACCAGTCTCAACTAGGATTGCGCATGGTCTGGATTCAGAATCCGAGGACCGAACCGCGAGTCACGGTTCTAAGAAAATGCAATCCGTGTCCGGATCAAAAGTCCTACGGTTCGCTTCCGAACCAATCTATGAGTTACGTTTCGCTTGCAGTTATTATCCACGGATTACAAATAAATTCCTCATTCCTAATAGTGCAGCAAACTCATTCCAAACTCATTCCTAATAGTGCAGCAAACAGAAACCAAATAGTCATTAAAAAAAAAAGAGAAGACAGCAACCAAATTCCTAATTCCAGATTCCAACAGCAACCAACAGATTCTAACATCAAAGACTCTAGCTGTCAGAATCTCACGATTCACGATTCGATTTGCGATTCAAGTAAAAACGATACGAATCCATAGGTGAATCAAGGTTTATCTAGAATCGGTAGTGAATCACAGTTCAATTCGCGATTCGATTCGCAATTCATGCAAAAATGATACGAATCTATAAGCGAATCAAGGTTTCCCACAATTATTACATTCAACTAATGTGAAATCACTTTAGCGGTTTTACATGAATTTTTCCATATAAACTAGTTTTGTACCTATTAGGCTACAAACTTTTATTGTTATTTGTTGTAAGGCTAGGCTTTCATTTTTATAATGAATATTTATATCTCTATGCATATCCATTTTATTATAGTGTTTAGTTTCATGTACAAATATCTACTCTTTCCTATTAGACCATGTAATCATCAGTTTATGTTAGAAAAAAATGTCAATACTGATTTAAGCTTCAATTTGTCAATTTTACAATGTATCTTTATTATGCAAGTGCATAGACACATTTTTCAAGCATTTTTGAAACTTAGACCAAATCATTACGATTCACGATTCGGAAAAGGGTCATTCCGATTCTCGATTCGATTCGCGATTTGACTACTATTTATTATCAAACCATTACATTCCACATTCTTAAGGGCGTAGCAACCAAATTCCTGATTATCCAAGCAGTACATTCCATAAAGAGAGAAAGAAAATATACAAAGCAGGGCTACACAAAACAGCAAAGCAGGTCTTCCAACATAATGCAAGGCAAGAGTAGTAAGGTAGGGCAACCGGCGAGAGAGAGCGCGCGCGCGCTATGGTCTGATAGTGGCTAGCCGATTACTTTGCATATAAGGGGTTTTTTTTTTTTTTTTTCCATTTAGAGTTGAACTACAATCTACCCCTTAGGTTTTTATTTTATATAAGACTAAGAAATTTTATTGTTATAACTTAATAATTTAGAAGCATAGGTAAAATTATTTTCTAAATATTTCACAGTCCTGTTCAGTTAATCCACGGTTTCAAAACAAAAGTCCGCGGACCGAACCATGTCTCACGGTTTTCTAATTTTTGAATCCGTGACCGGACCATTAATTCACGGATTGGGACCAAAACGTATGGTTGGGTTTAGTCCGGTTTCGCGGTTCACTGAGTTTTTTGTGTTCAAAATTATATTAAGCTTCAAGGGTAGGTTTGACGTAACCATCTGCCCAAATTTTACTATATGCGAGTGGCATCTCTCTGTTTACTAGATGGTCATGAAGTAAGATTTTTGTCGAAAATTTGGAACCTCTCTCCAATCTTATTCTTTGTTATTATTAGAAACATTCAACTTGCTTGGCTTGCTGACATTTTCTCTGGTTGGGAGTGGGAATAGCACTATTGTTGTTATCCGTGTCATTATTATATCTTCTTCTTTTCCTTGTCTGTGCTGTCAGTAGTAACCGTGTCCATCAAAGAAAAATAAGAAGATGATTCTCTGTTGTTAGTTCATCTTTTAAGGAAAATAATTGATAGTGCATGTGTGAGATTTGATAGACTTTCAGTTGATATTGTTCATATGATTGCTGCGGAATTGTTAGATCTTCACACTTTACATATTACGGTTCTTCTTTCACCTCTCCTGATTAGGTAAAGCCCATGCACTTATTCTATTCGGACTCTAATAGATATACACAAACCATGTCTTTCCAGTTTCCTCTTATATCAAAATGCGGGAAGATAGCCAAATTGATAGAAGAATCTCAAAGTGCCCACGAAGGGAAATTCACAATGACTCTAGATGGATTCCCTGGTGGCCCTGACGCTTTCTTGCTTGCTGCTAAATTCTGCTATGGTTCCAGGGTGGAATTAACGGCCAGAAACATCATAATGATATATTGTGCAGCTCACTATCTTGAAATGACTGAGGAGTATGGAGAAGATAACTTACTTTCTAGGTCGGAAAGTTTCTTTCATAAGGATGTGCTCCGGAGTTGGAAAGATTGTATTATGGCACTTCAAAGTTCTGAAACAGTGATAGGAAAAGTCGACGAGCTTGAAATCATAAGCAAATGCTTAAACTCTCTATCTATGATGGTTTGTACGGATCCGAGTTTATTTGGGTGGCCTATGATGATGTATGGTAGGTTACAGAGCCCTGGTGGTAGTATCCTGTGGAATGGAATAAACACTGGAGCCAGAATCCGAAGTTCAGAATCCGACTGGTGGTTTGAAGACATATCCTATCTCAGTGTCTTTTTATTTGAGAGACTTATTCAGACTATGAAAGCAAGGGGTATAAGACCTGAAAATTTGGTGGGTGCTATTATGTATTATGCAAAAAAGTACCTTCCGGGTATGGGGAGATGGCAAGGTGGACTAAGTACCAAAACTAGGACAGTAGCGAGTTTCAACTTGACGCCTGCTGTTGTAGATCAGAGACTACTTTTGGAAAGCCTTGTAAAGCTGCTCCCAGAAAAGAAGGGGAAATCCTTTTGCCGTTTCCTACTTGGGCTTCTTCGCGTTGCCTTGATATTAGGTGTTAATGACTTATGCCAGGACTCTTTGGAGAGGAGAATAGGGGTGCAACTGGATTTCGCCACCCTTGATTCTCTTCTGATTCCTAGTTATTCGGATTCTGATACTTTGTATAATACTGACTGTGTTGAGCGGATTATTCATCACTTTACAAGTTCAGATCCAAAACCAACTTTGTTCTCTCCATTATCCTGTGACCAGGAAAATTCACCGTCATCTGGACCTTTAAAGAAAGTTGCAAGGTTGGTAGATAGTTACATGGCTGAAGTTGCTTCTGATGTGAATTTGAAACCTGGAGAGATACGCGCACTTGCGGAGGCACTTCCAGAGTCTTCTAGATCTTTGAATGATGGGCTATACAGGGCACTCGACATATATTTCAAGGTTAGAATCAATTCAGTGGCTTCGAGTCCTGCAAAAACTAGGTTGTGTTCAGATGTTTTCATTTTTCTTTTCGTTTAGATAGTTGCATTCTGGTTTTTGTTTGTATTATGCCTTTTGTCATTTTGTAACTTAGATTTTAGATTGTGTTGAGCGTGAAAAAGAAATGAAAAATCTATTGTTCCCATTCCACAGGACTTCTAATTGCTGCCCACAGTTGATCTTATTTTCTGAAATTCTTTGGTATGACAGAACAAAAGATGTCGGGGTGATCGCTGTATTTCTTACTAAGTTAAAGTGGTTAATTTGGTCTGAGAAGTAGACTCAACTCAGAAGATGACCGAGTTCAGTTAACTAAGCCTACCCATCTCTGCTATATAGTTGCATCACGGAATCTCCAACAAATTTTTCCAAATTCAACTTATTCTGAGGAGTAGACTCACCTCAGACTCATATGTCCTTAACATTGTTTATCTTATGATATAACAACGTAGGCAGCCAGTTTTTTTTTTCCCACTTCGATTTTCTTTTGGCCTCTGCTTAGATGGGGACACGTCGCGCACAATATGTGTTCAATCTTTTCCTTGTATTTGGTTTAATGAGGCAAGCTGGGTGCAAGGGCACCTGTGGGGACACATTAGGAGGTGAGTATACAATCATAAAAAGTTAGTCCACGGTCAAAGTTCAAACTGGTATGGTTGTTTTGTTCATGGATACTTATTCAGTGGCTATTGTTAGTAATTTGATAGATATAATGTTTTCGTTTATCTGTGATTTATGAAGATAGACATGATTAATATTCAGCATGTACTTATCCTAATGCCTCCGTTCCGGTCGGGTTGGTCCGTGGCTGTTTCCGTATCCGTGCTTCTTAGGTTGGCCTTCACATTTGTTGGTGTCGTGCTGCAGGCCTTTTTAGTTGGTTTTTGTGAGTCATCAACTTTATTACACCTGTTAGCATTGAAGAATGCATACATAAGTGGGAACATATTGACGAAATCATTTAGTGAAAAGTTTGTTGTTGAGTTTGTATTTTATCAGAACTACCGCCATTGTACAGGCACACCCTTGGCTTCCAGATAAAGACAAGGAGCAACTGTGCAACATCATAGACTTCCAAAAGCTCTCTATTGACGCTTGTGCACATGCCTCTCAAAACGAAAGGTTGCCACTTAGAATCATTCTTCAAGTTCTATTCTTCGAGCAATTGCAATTGAGAGCAGCTCTAGCAGGTTGCCTTCACGTTTTAGACCCTGCAAGCGCTCCTGCTGGTACCACTAATATTCCAACTGACATACAAAGCGCTCCTGCTGGTACCACTAATATTCCAGGTCAAATCATACAAAGAGACGGATGGGTGTCTGTGGTGCGGGAGAACCGTGTTTTGAAGGTGGACTTGGAGACAATGAGGTCTAGAGTTGGAGAACTTGAAGATGAGTTTAGTAAAATGAAGCGAGAGATGAGACGGGTGACTAAATCACATAGTTCCCTAAGTTCTCCCCGTTTTGTGGGTCGGAGGATGGGGGGCAAGCTTGTTCCACGATCATCCGATGCTCAGGAAGATGTTGAAATCACACCGCCTACCCCAAGAGTGTCAGTTGAGCCGGCACGGACTTCCCATAATTCTAGACATCGAAAAAGCTTCACTTTGTTTTGAGCTATTTGCATGGATGCAGTGCTGGTATGTGTGCACCTATTGGATTTATATTATTTCCAATGTCAATGACATGGGTTCATGACTATATATTCACAGTCTTTAATATATTCCTTTTTTCCCCATCTAACTTGGACTCTTCGTGGATAAAGATATGAGATCCGTGTCCAACAGGTCGAGTTGAACATTCACCTAGCAAACATATTTTGTAGTTCGAAGTTTAGCATGAACCGTGCACAGAACTTGTTTATTATGCATGAAAAACCCTGAGAAATAAAAAACCCTAAGACAACTTGCGAGCTCAGTCATATTAGAATATAGAAATAAATAAATAAGCTAAGAAATATTGCATATTTTGGGGTGTCACTGTGTCCTTGAGATAAATATTATATGTAGTAATTACTTAGACACGTACCAGCATCTGACACTAGTATGTAAGTTGATATAAAATTCCTTTTCTTTCTTGGCTGAAATTCATAGAGCATTTCATGCTTAATATGAGGTTCTATGTATAGCTCTATGTTAAACTCAAATTACAAAGTAGCATTGTCCGACTAAACATCTAGTCAAGTTCCATTCCTTTAACCTTGTATCAAGTCTGGGAAATGCGTGCTTTATATATCCAGAACAGTCCGTGTAACATAAGGTTGGATTTCTGAAACAACAATAAAAAAGGGAAATGAAGTTCTGTTTTTGTATATTTTTTGATCGGCAAAACTACTAAAGTTTCTGTTTCGATATATCAGGTCTGGAATTGCTTCAAAAAGGCTGCAACAAAGCGAGTCTCACCCAGCTGATTACGGTTTTGATGACATTTCTGGAGATCATCACCCAATACGAAAGTGGAAAGGAAACTAATGCGCTGTTCAAAGTATTGAGAAGCACAAAATGGTGGTGGTAATGCTATCCCATCGGAGGGGAGAAAGAAAGGATACAGTTTGGTGCAGGTATGCTTCACTATAGACAAAGATGTTTTCAGGGCAGAGCCTTGACTGAGTAAATGCAAATTTACAAAACAGAACCCAATTGTTTGTTGTAATGTATTTATCTTCTTCTTCTTTTTTGATCGGGGGGTTATACATGTACAGCTCTTTGAAACAACTGGTTAGGCTGTTCAAAAGTGTGGAAGATATTTTTTGGTTGCATGGGACTTTGGTTGTATAATAACTATGTTTGAAAGCACAATCTATGAACCAAGGGCTTATAGCCTAGCGATTATCTCCTGGTTCTCCCACAAGCAAGGCCAGGATTCAAGCCTTGACAGAAGTGTTTGGGGTTTAGAGCTATGGATAGCTTCTAGACCCCTTCTGGAATAACTCACTAACTCCCTTGCTAATCCCCTACTGATGTATATCAAATGGCAAAAAAAAAAAACACACACACAATCTATGAGCATAAATATTGATTTTACTTGTTCATAAGTAAAAAAATGAATCATATGCTAGTATGATGGCGGGAGTATCAAATGTGTACATATGTTTTTTTTAGTGATGATGAACATCCATGCTTGATGGTATATATAATTACATATACAATTTAGGCTTGTAAAAGTACCATAGGCTTAAGAGATTTTAGCATTCCCTTTTTTCATCCACGCTCCTTTTTTCTTCTTTATTAGTGTGAATTTGCTATAGTGCAACCCAGAAATCAAAAGTTGATTTGTGAATGTTTTAGGGGACAGAGCAATAAACCAGGTGGGCTTCGCAGTGCTACACACATATGCGTTAACCCGTTAATGTTAAACCTGTTGTTTGTTGCACTTATAAGTTGATTTCAGTTTGCTTATATTAATTTTGTTGATGTGTATTCTTGATTTTTGAAAGTACATAATTGTACGATTTTTTAAAAGTACAAGAACTTATTTGGTGTTTTAACAACGGTAGAGAACAAGGTAGGTCTTATAAATTTAAAATTGGGATGATTATTACGCTATTATTGCTGTGTAAATAATTTGAGACAAATGTACATAGGCATATCTTTCAGCGAGGGAAGGTGGAAGAAGGATTTGATTGATGGAACGTTTCTTGCTGGCCCAACTTAAATGTGATATGATAGCACTTCTTTATGGTCTAGCATTCTTGCCAATACATTATCCTCATTTTGTTCTGGATTATAATCTCTAATGAAAAATATAGCTCCGTGAGCAAAAGCTCCTTTCATCATGAACCTTGCGATGTATTGGTGATGCGTATGTAACGCAGCTTGAGTAGTAAAGTCTTGTGCTATGAATGCATAAGCAGGTAAAGAGTACATGTGTAATAACCCCTAAAGAAGCTAAAGCAAGACTTAATTGAAAAATGAATTAAATTATTGATTGTGTCATAAAAACCCTTATGGCCGTGCCCCAATCACCCCCGGAGGAATATGTGCATCTAAAAGATCTTTCATACTGTGCCTAATCCCAAAGTTTGTTCTATACATATGACCAGCAACGAGGAAAAAAAAAAGCAATAGCTAAATGATGATGAACAATATCAGTCAGCCATAAACTTTGCGTTTGTGGATGGAATCCCTTGAGAAGGGTTAAAATAACAGTTCCTGCTCCTTGGGAAGTACTCCCTCCGTCCCGGAAAATTAGACACTTTCACTATTTCAGCCCTACGAAAAAATTGTCTATATCTTTGAATCCGTAATGTTTAATATAAACAATATGGATCTCGTTTGATAGATTTCAATTAGTTCTTTTAAACAAAGTTTTGAAAATCACATAAAACATTATGAATTGAAAGATATATGCAATTTAGAAATGACACACAGTCCCAAAAGTGTCTAACTTTAGGGAACGGAGGGAGTACCAAGTAAATGACTTACTTGAATTGGTATTTTGAGCATAAAGATTCCATTGACCTGAAAATAGTGGACCTAACCCTTGAGGATGGAGTAATACATCTAAGAAATTATTTCATTGGATATATTCTCCTTTGGATCCAGGAATAGAGACGTGTACTAAATGTCCCGTCCAAGCTAAGGAACTTACTCCGAAGAGTCATTGGACATATTCTCCTTTGGATCCAGGAATAGAGACGTGTACTAAATGTCCCGTCCAAGCTAAGGAACTTACTCCGAAGAGTCCAGTAATGAAGATTGAGACGAGATTTGGCATTTTTGAACCACGAAATACTCGGTTTCCATTTCGATTGGAAGTGTAACCAACCAGCTATTAAAGGTATGATAGAAAGAAATAATAGAAAAAGAGCTCCAATATAAATATCTTCATTACTGCGTAACCCGATCGTATACCACCAATAAACAATATTCATTGGGCCAAGATCACCTCATCGAGTAAAAGCTTACAGCTGGTTGGCATCCCAAATTGGATGAGCAGTAAGCCTTACGTGAGCATCTCCACTCCTACACCAAATTTTTACTCAAATTTGAGTAAAAATTTGGTCAAAAACTTGATTTGATATCACCTCTTCCAATGAAAAACCACTCTTTTACCAAATTCTAGTTAAAATTTTGTCAAAAACAGTTTTCTTTTTTTCATTTTGGCTCCAAAACTTTCCCACCATTTTACAAAACAGTTTTTTTTTTCCATTTTGCCTCCAAAACTTGCAGTGAACAATTTTCTTTTCATCCTCTTCTTCCTCTTCTGCAGAAACAAGGAACAAATAATACACCTGCTTTGAACAAATATAGCCGTTGATAATTTGATGTTGGGTTTGGTGTTGAGCAAATTTGGTGAAAAATTTGAGCAAATTTGGTGTTGAACAAATTTGATGAAGAATTTGGTGAAGGAGTGAAGTGGGTTTTTTGGTGATTTTTACTCAAATTTAAATTTGGTGAAATATTTGGTGTAGGAGTGGAGATGCTCAAAAGGGTCCTGTACCCATAACTCAAAATTTCCTTGTCAAGCTCCATGAAACAGATTTCCGGAAGTCCACAGATTACCGGAAACATCTCTCTCTCTCTCATCGACTCCATGTCCTCCACCCTCCTAACTTCCTCACATCTTCACTCTTCTCTTCCATTTCCTTCCCCTATAAACCCTCTCTCTTTCATCAACCAAAACACCACCCAGCTAACCAAGTTGGTTCAATTTGCTAAACCCCTTGCTTCCACACCTAATTCCTCACAGACCGCACCAGACCAATTAACCAGCCGAAAAGAGGTTTCAACTCCAATTTCTCAAACTGGGTTAAATTCCATTTCCCAAGACAACAAAAACAGTAAACTTCAAGTTCAAATTTTGGTCAAAAGAATTAGAGCACTACCCACTTCACATAAATCCACAATCATCGATATCTTCCGATCAGATGGTGGTTTTAAGACCACATCCAGCTTCAATGATCTGCTCATGGCATTGGTCACAGCAGATGAGCTTGAACTTGCCTTGAAACTGAGCTCCGATGTATCCTTTCATGGCTTATTGCCAAATTGCTGGACATATACTATCATGATTAAATTATACTGCAAGAAAAACGAACTCAGTGAGGCCAAAAGAGTTGTAGACCACATGCTTGAAAATGGGTTTGAACCAAATGTTGCAACATTCACTGACCTCATCAGTGCATTCTGTAGAGGAGGTAGAGTGGGGGAAGCACTGGAAGTTCTGGGTATTATGCGTCGAATCGGTATTGAACCGAGTATTCAGACATACAATTGTTTGTTAAAGGGGCTGTGTTATGTGGGGAAAGTAGAGAAAGCTTATGAATTGTTGATGAATCTCAAGAAAACTTCCAAGAAGCCCGATATTTATACGTACACCGTGGTTATGGATGGATTTTGCAAAGTGGGTCGATCAGATGAAGCTTACGAATTACTCGTTGAAGCTCTGGAGATGGGATTGACCCCAAATGTGGTCACGTTCAATACTTTGTTTACTGGGTATTTTAAGGAGGGGAGGCCAATGGAAGGTATTGATTTGTTGAAGCAAATGAAAGAAAGAGATTGTGTACCTGATTACATTAGTTACAACACCTTGTTGTTTGGTTTGTTGAAATGGGCAAAAATTCACGCAGCGGTTAGGATTTATAAGGAGATGGTGGGGATTGGTTTTCGAGTGGATGAGAGGATGATGAACACCTTGTTGAGAAGGTTATGCAGGGGGTCTAGGAGAGAGGGAGAGCTGTTGAAAGATGCATATGAAGTGTTTGAGAAAATGACAAACTGGGAGTTTGTTGTATATGATTTTACGTATGATTTGGTGATTGAAGCGTTTTGCCGCGGAAGGGATGCGGATTTGGCTCTGGTCAATTTGCACAAGATGGTTGGACTGGGATACAATCCGAAGATGGTTACATTCGACAATGTTGTTCGAGCCCTCTGTGCTGAGGGAAAGGTTGAAGAGGCATCTTCAGTTTTGGTCATGTATAGCGGGAGAGGATTTCCTAGCAGAGTTGCTTTCGACATTTTGATTGATGAGCTCAATCGGGTAAGGCATCCTGCTGCATGCATAGTGTTCGCCGCAGGGTTAAAACTGGGTTTGACTCCAAACAGAAAACTCAGAGGAAAAAGAACCCAAATTTGCATTCAAAATGAATCACTTAGCACAATGCCTGTCGAATAAATTTAAGATCAAATATTTCCTCTTACATGAATTTTTGATGTTGCCATTGATCACCGAGCACGGAGGGCTCGGATGGGTCAGCATGCATGCTGTCTCTTAAGGGGCAGCACCATCCCCCATTCCGTTTCTAACAGCGAGGCCTTCGTCAATCTCCCTTCCGGCATATTATCAGAATAGGGAAGGATAGCAGGTGATCGAAAAGATCAGAGTATTTCTGAACTTCTGGATTGAAACCAGTGGAGCTGTACTTTGAATGGTAAATGGAAACTCACAGAATCTAGTTGACTGTTACACTCTTGAACCCTATTAGCTAGGATTCTGATTTACAAACAGTCCTTGATTTATAACTTATTAGCCAAACTAATGAAATTTATTTTGCGCTAATCTTATTTTAGAGAAGTATTTGCATTAATACATGATTTTATTTAGAAAAAAAAAATGATGGTTTCTACTGGATCCAAGGTCCATTTTTATGAGAATTTAGTTGTCCGGACCAATTAACATGCACATAGTCATGCAGATTAATATCACCGTCCACTAGTGAGAGCCTCAAGTAAGGCCAAAGCAAAAGCTTTGTTTGAAGCTCGAAATGGGTTGATAGCACTACAGCAGTTTTTTGAGCTTGACACGTTAGGATGAACAGCAATCCTTTAAGTCCTAAGGTTAGATCTACATACTCTTTTTAGTCCCAATGTAGGCCTGTAACGGTGATCCGAACCGTTCATTCCATACTTCTCACTAAGAACAACATTTCGACAAAAAATCAATTTGATCCGTCATCCATGAATGCATAAATAATTTGTATAAAATGGACATCTTATATTCAAAATCATGTGAACTGTCCTATTTATGCATACTGTTAATATATTTACTTATAATCAATGAAGCTAATATTTTTTAAAAATGTTTTTTTTCAGAGAGAAATATGGGTTGAACGTTTCAGATCAAATTTTCTGATATTTGAGATTTTAGGAATCTGATGAAGATGCTGAGAGGGAAAGCCACAAGTTCATAATGTCTTTATGTGGAATGTAGGTAGTGGTTATGATTGATTCGATCCAAAAGAAAAGAAGGAATAGTGTGTCTTTTTCGTTGGGATTTCCTAGAAAAAATCATTGTGTTTACCCCGATTTCTTATGGAAGATATTCAATCCGTCAAAATAGAAGTCTAAGAGGGTATTTATACTCGTCATTTTCTTTATATGAAAATTCAAGGCTGAATGGCAATTCCCATGACTCGTTGACGAGAATTTTACTCCACGCGAGGTTGAACAAAAAATTATTGAATTGGCCTATTTTTTACATGTACCAATCGTAGTTTTTTTTTTTATTAAAATAAAGAATGAATACTTTCTCCATTCTTTCACTCATCTTTGATGCAATTTTAAAACATTCTATTTCTCTTATTTAAGTCGCGTATCTCCGTCACTTGTAGTGATCTGTAATTCAATGAATTATTGACAAACAATCCACTGATATTCATCCATCTATAATCTTTTAGTACTTTCTCGCTGTAAGCAGTTAAAATCGTTCCTTACTTTTTCTATTTTTGGTCATTTCGAGGATTCATCCTATATTATTCCAATAAAATATTTTCAGTAAATAGCAGAGTCGCTGATAAAAAAACTATACTAGCAACCTACCCGATTGATTGTAGATATATTCGGGATCAATGGTTGGACTATGCAAACTAGATATACTTTTTTGTTGGATAAAGAAACGTAGTATTACTCATAACTTGAACATCTACTGCAAGAACATAGTATTCAAATTTCTTTTACGAATCAAGACAAGTTCTTGCTAACGGCATCTCCGGTAACACCTTTTTTTTTTTTTTTCATTTGTTGTGTTCCAATAGTTTAGTTTAATGGAAAGTTAAATGGTGTAGTTAATGTGATAACATTACTTGTCTCAATACAGCTGTGACTGTCAGTGACTCTTCCTAAATAAGACCCATGACTTAAAGTAAGAGAGAGAAATAGAGTGGGAAGGTGAGAGAGGGCAATGGACGGCACAAACCTTAAGGTAAGAAAGAGAGTGGGAAGAGTTGAGAGAGAGAAATCCCATCCGGCACAAATCTCCATTAATTTGTATATTTTTTATACACTTCAACAGTACTTTAACACCGCCTTAAATTCTACCATTGCAACACTTCTGCCTATAACAACACATTTTGTCATAACAACACATAAATGAGACCCACATTTTACATTTTTGTGTCATATAACACTATATTTTTAACTCCACGACTGGAGATGCCCTAAAGGTAAAAAGGAACTTTGAGCACGGAGCTGCTTTTATATTTCCCCGAGATGAAAGAAAAGATGGGAAATACTTGCACCCGTTAAGAGTACAAAAACATATACTTGTGAATTTCATTTGTATTTTAAAATATATTTTTAAGTATACTTTAAAAAACAAGTACATATTTTAAAAATGTACTATAAGTATGACCCAACAAAGCCGTTAGCAAGACCCAGAAAAGATTGACAATCGGGTTTTCCAAAGCTGTCTGTTTTTTCAAAGCTATCGTTCCAATAAAAAAAAAATGTTCTTGTGACAGGTGTTCCTTGTGATCAGACAAATTGGCCCCGCCCTTTCTCCTTGATCACTCTTCATCATTCACCCGCTCTTAATTTCCAAAAAAAAAAAAAAACGGCGATTAGGGTTTTATCTCGAAACCCTTTCCTTTCATATTTCATTAACTTCTTCACATATTCAAATCAATGGATATGGTTATTCGCTCATCAATTTCGCCATTGCCAAACGCTCACACTTCATTCCCCGTCGATCGCTCAACAAAGCAGTGGACTCAGAATTCTGTATCGGAAGTTGGGGTTACAAGTTGTCTCGGTAACGTAAAAATTCTTGCTTTACCTATTATAACGAGGTGCGACAGCGTTTTCAGTGTCAAATGCGTCGACTCAACTGACAATGGAAGTGCTGGCGGCGGTGGAGGAATTGGTGGAAACGGGAGGTTTTCGTCCGGCGGCGGAGGCGGAGATGATGGTGAAGAGGGTGATTACGAGGAAGAGGAGTATGGACCGGTAATGAGGTTTGAAGATGTGTTGAGACAGACTGAGAAGCGAGGGACTAGTCTTCCTTCTGATATGCTTGAGGCTGCCAAGAGTATCGGGCTTCGCAGTTTGCTTCTTAGTCGATACTTGGATTTGCAGGTTAATGTGTGTTATATTTATGTATTGCACTAGAAATTGTTCGGGATTTCATGATTGATTGTTCCGGATTACTGCGAGGAGAAGGAGGTGCTCTAGAGTCCTTCTCTACCACACATTGGTTTGGACTCTACCACAAGAGTGTCTCCCACTCCAATGTGCGGTGAGGAAGAGCCCTGGAGGACCAAATGGTGGCATTGCTCCAGGAGCACTGAATAATCACTCGTTTGGTGGATACCTATATGGGTAACTATTGATGCCTTTTTGGGACTTTGGCATTGCAGGGATCAGCTTGGCCATTGGGCTTTTTGATGAGGCACTTTGGGATGCTTCGCAATCGTATGCTTGCTGATCCGTCTTTTCTTTTTAAAGTTGGAACAGAGGTTCGTTGTTGCGTTTCTACTCTGTGTCTGGATTAACCCGTGGTTTTGGAATGTTCGCATATAATCACATGTTGGTATATATATTAATGAATCTAGCATAGTTTGAATTTTTCTTTTTCTATAGTTATTCATTGAACAAAATTGAAGAAGCGACAAAGAAACTGGTGCATACCTTAGGCTGACAAACTAGTCTAGCTCAAAAACAGCCCCAAGCGAACAAAGTCTGTGTCTGCTGAATGATAACCCCATGAAGCAACATCAAAGCAATAGAACCACCAAGAGAATATCTGATGATGAGACCAGAGAAAAAAAACAGAGAACGATACAAAGCTCCACTCAACGAGTCTTAAGAATTGTTGTTGAAATGTTCCTGGCTATATGAATCACAGTAGTCTTATCTATCATCATTTTTGTTCATTCTTATCATGTTTCTTTTTTAGTTTTATCGTTCTTAAATTGCGTATTATAATCTATTCAAAGATGTGGTTAAATTCCGTTTTTGTTTCTTAGAATGGTCCAGCTGGAGGTTGTGTTTGTATTGTGAATTTGTGGATCAGTTTATCAAGGGAAGGGTGAATTTTAGCGAACCAGACGGATGAATTTCACTCCCTTCACTTAATTATCGTCCTCTGTTTTTCTGTTGAACCTTCTTTTTATAATTTTGCCATAAGCCCATGTTTCAAACACAGTGTTCTATGCTTTAAATTTTCTGAAACCCAGGTAGTCATTGATTCTTGTTGTGCAACATTTGCGGAAGTTCAAAAGAGAGGAAAAGATTTCTGGGCAGAGTTTGAGTTGTATGCTGCAGATCTTTTGGTTGGTATTGTTGTTGATATTGCTTTGGTGGGCATGCTAGCACCGTACACTCGTTTTGGGAAGCCAACTACCTCGAGTGGCTTATTTGGACGAATTAACCGTGCTTGTGGAGCTCTTCCGAGCAGGTAACTAATGCAAAGTATAATATTGAATAACTTATATCTGATTATAGTTTTGTTCGTCAATATCTTTCGAGTAGACACTAGGACTAAAATTTTGCTCCCTTTTCTTTTCGTCCCTCTGAAAAGTGTAGTGTGGTAAAAAAAAGTCTGTTCATCTAGTATAATAAGGAATATTTGAGCCTTGCAAATGCCTTTTGGATAATATCACCGAAAGTTGGTGAACATATGCTGAGCACGAGTCATTCTTAAAAAAGGGCGTACCTAGTGCGCAAACCTCCCGCACTTGCGGGGTCTGGGGAAGGGTTGATGTACGCTGCCTTATCCCTACAAGTAAAGAGGCTGTTTCTGAGAATCAAACCTGGGACCTACAGGTCACAATGGGGCAGCTTTACTGTTGTGCCAGATCCGCCCTTCAGCACAAATCATTCTATTACATGTAATCTATTGTCCAGTTGGACTTCTGTTCGTTCTTTAATTCTTCATAGGTCAGGCCCTGTTCCAGCTACCTCATCTTTCGAGCTTTCTTTTTGTACCTCGTTGCTATTTTACAATCCCTTGTAACTTGTTTCTCTAGCTCTGATGGTATAATTTGTTTAACAATTTTAGACTTTTTAAGAACCTCCTACATTTTGTACTCATCAACCTTTTCCTTGGCTATAAGGCTGCAATAGAATCTGACTTGCTCGGACCTCCATATTCTTTCAAAATAGCAGGAGGGCCATCTAAAGTATCCTAGGTAGGTCATAGTTGTCAAAGGTGAACCTAGGCTTGCGCTTAGGCAAGAGGCTCCTTGACTGAGCCCAGGTCAGGCGACATGAAACAAGCACAGCGTAGGCAAGAAAGGCGCGCACCTGGAGAAAGGCAGCAAGGTGTGTGCCTGTTCCAATTTCAATCGCAACCATAGGATCAGTAGCCCTAGGTTAAACTTATGAAGTTGAGCGATCATATCTAATCTCGTTCGATCGCCATCACAGAAACGAAACAAGTTCAACAGTCACCTCAACTTCTGTCAATCATTTCTCGTCTCTCTCTGTCTCTTGATTGATTGATCATATCTGTCTCTCTCTTTGCCTTCAGTTCGATCATCTCCTTCAGCTCTCAACAGTCGATCTCATCTCTTTCGAGTCTCGACTATCCAGATTCAACAGTCACCTCGCTCCAAAAATGTCCACGCCTTGTGCCTAGTGGCCCTAGTCCCCAACAGATCTTTGCGCCTTGGTTCACCTTTCGCCCTTAACAACTATGGGTTTATTGGAATATCCTGACCATTGACGAAGGTGAAATAGGTGAGGAGGCTTTTCCAATCATTTGTGAGGGATTAATTTGAAGATTAGATTCTAATGCCCTTCAAATGGGGGACAGGGGCACATTTATTGGTGTCGTCGTTGTTGGAGACACCGAGACAGTGTGTTTGGGGTATGCATAGTCCTGAGATGGAGAATAGAGGAGGCGGGTGGAAGTGGTGATAGTTTTTTGGGGATCAGCAAGGGTTAGGTGATTGAATACAGGCATAAAGACTATCTGATTCAGATTTGGCGAAGATTCCAAGTTGGATGAAAGTCCTTTGTCAACTATTGAACCCATGGGCAATGGCGGATGGTGGATCTTAATTGGAGCTTTCCTCTTGTCTTGCAGTGGTTAATTTTGTTAAAAGGTCCGTAATGTTACTTTTGCTGACTGCTGTCAGTTGTGGCCTTTTCGCAGGTGTGAAGGTCAAAGATCCGATTGGTGCCTCTTATCTCTTTATTTTGCCTCTGACGCTGAGACTAGTAGACTTAGGAGGGAGAAATGGAATTTGAGATCATTACGTAATGGTTTACTAGTGGGCTTCAACTTGGTTTTGTTTTTGTGCGGGACCCGGGGAGCTGTTTATGGATTTGGGGAGGTTTACTGCTTTGTGAAGTAACAGTGTGTAGGGCACTAAAGATCTCTCCTTTTTCTACCCTTCTTTAATTAATTTGCTTAAGCTTTTGGGTAGCACTTATTACAGGTCCGTGGGGGTACTGTGGTGACCTCAAAAGTTCTGTTGATAATTCCTAAATTGTGACAGGCTACTTACCTAAAGATGCAAAATTTCTTGCACGCACCTCTGGAAAAATCATTTACTATGTCTTGCATGCAGTGTTTTTGAAGCTGAACGGCCAGGATGTAGATTCTCAATGAAGCAGCGGATTGCTACATACTTTTACAAGGTACAAGAAGTTGATGGGATTAGTCACTGTTATGCTTCCTTGTTGCCTCGTGGACTAATTCTCCAAACAAGAAAAACCTTTCTTCCCAACCACCTTTTCTTCAGCGTCCCACTTTCTTGCTCAAGACTTTCTCTTTTTGAAAGTTAAAACATTCTTTATTCTTGATTCAGATCTTTTCTTGGATAAACCATCTTGCCTCATCATTTTATTTGGAGGACAAGGGAAGGGAAAATAAAAAGAAAAAAAGAAATGCATGCATATTTGCTTCATCTTTTGCTTTCAATGCCTATGTGTACAACTCATGTGGTTTCTAAAGTGGGTTGTAGCTTTAGTTACCAGATGCGTGAAGCTGGGTTTAGCAGTTATAGATGGCACCTACTTTTTACCATTAACTATGGATCAATTATTTTGGATTCAGGGCATAATGTATGGTTCAGTTGGATTTGGGTGTGGTCTTATTGGCCAAGGCATTGCAAATTTGATCATGACTGCCAAACGGTAAGCTTATCTAGATGTAGCTTGTATTAGCTGTATTTCCAAGTTTGATTAAGTTGTATGATTAGGTGACGTATATGGACATGCTTGCTCTGCCCCTAAACAAGCCCTTGCATCATAACACCAAGAACAAAAATTGCTGTCATGGAAAATTACTGTGATACTGAAACTGATTATGCATAATCTAGAAGCTCATTTGGCGTATGAATTGTTGGCTTGGTACCATTTTTCCTACTTAACTTGTGTTGTATGGTCAATAATAAGCTTTTAAATATGATGTAATTTGATCTAGTTGAGGTGATCATTTTAGCGAAATTATTGTTTTTAATGGGATGTGAACTTTTTTGCTTTTGTATATGGGGATTCAATTCCCATGATTTTGATCAAGTTGGGGGATTGTTTCTCTCTCCCTCACTTACACTCGCACACCGCATATGAAAATGTATGGAGTGACTTTTTATGCACTTTCTTTTGTTGAATATTTTGGTCCTTTCAATATCTTCTGATTTCCCAGAATCTCATTTTGACTAAGAATCCTTGTTGAGGCAAATTTACATTGATTCATAAGTCGAAGGAACTCTAGAAGAATAAAACAACTCCGATCGCATACATTAAGAGTGTTTCAATACTTTTATCAGCGTTATGTCTTTAAATCCTTTGGTATCTTCTAGTCTTATTTTGACAAATTTTCCAATAAAGTTATCTGACAAAAACGAATGCGTGGGCAATTAATAGGTCTTCTTACTAATTAAGCACTTTCATGTTCCCAGGTTATAGCAAACCTTATGCTGAGACTTTTACATTAGTAATAGTGCATTTATTTTTCAATTAACATGATAACTTTCTTAATCTTTGCTTTAAATTTATTTCCTATACTTTGTTCTACTTGAGTATTTGTGTAATTGTGCTTGGGGTAGCTGGTTCTTTAGCTTAGATCTTCAATTGTGCAAGATTCTGGCTTTTTTAGTGAAGGTGATAATAGCTTACTCTTTCCTTTGCCTTTGCTATGACCAGAAACATAAAGAAATCAGAAGAGGATATTCCTGTACCACCTTTGTTGAAAAGTGCTGCTCTCTGGGGTATGCCCAATTCTTTCGCTTGGATCCTCTTTTTCGCTGCTTATGATGTTGATCTCTCAAAAAATAAATGATGTCCTAATATGGACTTTTGTTTAGCTTAAGTATCATTTAACCTGTACAATATCATTCCTTATCAAAGTTATTAATTTCGTCCCATTCCGGCCGGTATCATTTTCCCAGTAGAATATCATTTCTTATCAAAGTTATTAATTGCGGCCAGTTCCGGCCAGTACATACCGTACCGGCAACAAAACGGGGTAAGCAGCTCTGTGTTCCATTCCGGCTGAAATACCGCTTGGTCTCGGTCGTTCCGGGCTGTTCCTGGCACTCTCTAGATTTTGGCCGCTACACGAACAACAAAGTTACAGATCTCAGATTCGCGCGAAATAACCAAGAGCAGGGTACTGGAGATCGCAAAAAAGCAAAAACAGGGACCGAGATCTGAAATCTGGGTATAGCGAGAGAGCAGAGGAGGAGGAAAAATAGTGAAGGAAAGTGATGGACGACTGCGACTGCTAGAAATTCAAGAAAAATGGTGGTAACAGGTGGATTGACCCGATGGAGAAGGTTTGCCACACCGATGACGGCCAGGTCTTCTCCAAACGATTGCTTTAGAGAGTAGTACTAATTTGTGAAGGTCTTATCTTGAGGTAGTACCGATTTGGACACGTGCTGTAGAGACTAGCTAGCAAACTCACTAATGTTGTCTTGTTCCAGTTCGGTTCAATTACAACTACTAATATAAATATATTATTTTTCCCAAACATGTATAATATTATTTTCTGATGCTATAATTGAGGAACATATGGATTTTTTAATCAAATGTATATTATTTTTTTATATAATTTATACAGTATTTATATTGCTAAATTCGAAACGGTATGCCAGGATACTCTGGTACATACCGTACCATACCAGTAGCCTAAATGGTTCGCGTTCCGGTATAAGATTGATAACTTTGTTTCTTTTACAGTTGCTCTTGATAATTTTTTTTTTATCTCAAGTCCTGCAAGAATCTTTTTATTCCGCATTGTTTTTTTCCCTCATCCACTTCATCATCTTCAAAAATGATCTTGATGTGAAGTTGATCATCTTCAGCTGCCTTTCTGAGTTCGAAAGAACTTTGATGCTCTTTTTTGCTCCTCAATAGGTTTTCAAGTATGGTGTGTGACTATCATAACCATTTTCCCAGGCTGAAACCCATTTTCTGCCACAGTTATCAATCCATTGAGTCACGTTGCAATATGGAGTAACTTTTTAGAGTTGTTGGTCGAGCGCTAGAAAACAAAAATAGAGTTGCTGAAATAGATATTTACTACGTTGTTAATTGACATAAACTAAATTGTTTCTATGAAAACTTTTATACTCAATTGGTTGACAGTGCAAGTAGTTTTCAAACCTTAGTCCTTTCCAGACCGTTCATCTTTCGTCAGTAAATTGCGGTTAGACCTTTTATCAGGCTAATCAGTTGTTTGATGGACATATCATGGAACAATTGCGGTTAGACCTTTTATCAGGCTAATCAGATATTTGATGAACATATCATGGTGTTGTCATCATTTGATTTTAACCGACTCCTGTTTCGTAAGAGAATTTTTTGTGATTGTTATGTGTTTACATGCACTGCTTACATGTTCTGTGGCCCATTCATAACCTTCTCTCTCTATCCTGTCTCTTCTTTTCTTGGAATCTTTTATAAGTAGTTACACCCTTTTAGTATTCAAGTCATTCGGGGATGGATCCCCGAATATCCTTAAGAGTTTACAGAGATGAGGTGGGGTTTTTCTGATTTGTTTTTTCTACCACTTCTGTTTTTATTCTGATTCTTGTTTCCCCCGTTTTACCAGGTGTTTTTCTTGCCGTATCTTCCAACACTCGCTATCAAATTGTAAATGGGCTGGAGCAACTCGTTGAAGCGTCTCCACTGGCGAAGCAGATCCCATCAGTTGCAATTGCTTTTACAGTGGGCGTACGATTTGCCAACAACATCTACGGTGGAATGCAATTTGTAGATTGGGCTAAATGGAGTGGCGTGCAATAGCAACATCGTCTCCAGTAAGAGTTTTGTTTCTTCGACTATTAGACCGAAGGTTAGTTGCATTTTTTGTTTGGGAGACGACGTTATGTGATGATTGGTTTTCTTGTTTCTGTTACTTGAATTTGTCCGGGTATCCGTTAGTAGGACCTAATTTGTTCTGTCATACATGCAAATCCTCTACCATATATGGTAGTTGTGATATCTTCTCAGGATTGCACATTTCTTGGTTGTGGAGGCAGATGAAGGGAAAACTCAAGTGGTGCCAATCTATTGGTTTCAGATTCAAAGCGCCTAAGAAATTATGTCAAGGAGAAAGTAAAGTGGTTCATGATTTTTAGCTAAATCTTGTGTTTTCTCAGTAATTATCAGGAGTAGAGTAATCACCTCCGTCAATCTTCATCGACAATCGATCGATCAGTTTTGCAGGGACGATTTAGCTAAATATCTGCTTTATGAATCTTTCCTTGTATTTGGATAGTGATTTGAATAGAGTATTTCAGGTTCTTTTAAACTAAGGCCCTTTTTGTTTGGAATTGCGGATACAAAAAGGGTACGTAAATCGGCCTTGTCATGCCTACGCCAATGGTCAAGTTTGGTGAAGCAGAATTCGTTCGGACCGGACTTTTAATCACTGAAATTGAGGGAAAAAACTACTAATCACTCCCTGAGATTATCTTTTTTTTGGTAAGACAGGAAAGATAGAAAAAACAAGAAAATTACAGCCTTTCAAAGGCCACCCCCTCATATCTGCTTCCAGAAGGGGGATGATATCAATTGGAGGGATGATGTGCGACACCCACTTCTGGTCTTGTTCCACTCCAACGTCAGCAAGCTTGTCGGCAACCTTGTTTCCTTCACGATACGTATGGTTCAGTGAGCAACCGGTGACAGTGAAGAGGGCCTTACATTCTTGAATGAGGATCATGTGGGGGGAGTGGGGGGGAATTTCTCCTTTAATAAGCTCGATGGCCGTGGCTGAGTCAGACTCCACTTCAACATCTTCCAAATTTTGGCTTACAACCATCTCAAGACCCTTCATTATACCCCAGAGTTCAGCTTCTAAACTGGTGCAGTCCTCGAGTCTACCATAGTAACCGATTACCCAAAAGCTTCTGTCCTCTCTAACAACACCTCCAAATCCGGCAGGTCCTGGGTTTCCTCTACTGCTTCCATCAGTATTGAGCTTGAGCTTTCCCGTACCTGGAAAATTCCATGAAATTAGTTTCACTTGTCGGTGAGTTCTTGGGACTTTATCAATGAAAGCATTCACTATTTCTGATCTAAAGATGAGACACTGCCTATGAATACAAATGGCATCGGAATTAACATTCGCAAAGACTTTCTTATTTCTAGCATTCCAAATCTTCCATAAGGTAACCAAAATAAGGACAGAATGAGGATAACTCCCTTTATCATTTCTGGTGTGGTTGATGTTATCCTTCAACCAATCTCTCCAAATTTCCAAATCACCCGTAGGAAGAGCCTGGACATTAGGAATTCTTAGCCAAATATTAGTGCTCAAAGGACATGAGAAGAATAAGTGTAAAATATCCTCGCATGCACTTTCACATCTGGGACATAAATCACTAGTAGTTAATCCTCTACTCAGCCGATGTTGGTTGGTTAATAACTTACCATGCATACAAGTCCAGAGAAAACCTTTCAATTTAGATGGAACTTTAATTTTCCAAATCCAGTTCCAGTTGATATCAGAAGTAGGAGGTTCAGTCAAATTATCATACGAGGACTTGACAGAAAAACTACCTTTTTGGTTCAATATCCAACGGGGAGTATCATCTACCACATCATTCTTAGGGAGTAGCAAATTAGTAATACCATGTATCTCATTAGAACCCAAAGTGTGGGAAAGTAATTGTTCATTCCAATTCTTATTCTCATCAATGAAGTCAGCCACCATAGCATTTTCATTAGGCAAGTCTTGTTCATTTATACTCAGCACATTATCACCACACCACCAATCATGCCAGAAAAGGATATCTTTACCATTACCCACAATCCATTTTATATTCTTAATGACGAAATCTCTGATCTTTAAAATGCTTCTCCAAGTGTGGGAGGCCTTTTTGTTCACTGGCCAGGTTTTGAAATCATGATTTTTGAGGTATTTCTTTCTAAGAACTTGAATCCACAAGGGTTTCTTTTCAGTGGAGATTCTCCACCCGAGTTTGGATATCAAAGCCAAGTTGGAATTTCTAGCTTGACGAATTCCCAGGCCTCCTAACTTTTTAGGGTTGCAAACAGTGTTCCAATTAACAAGATGAACTTTTTTCTTATTAGAATTGTCACCCCAAAGAAAATTTCTATTAATCCTATCAATTTGATTAGTGACAGATATGGGGAGCATGGCAGTTTGCATGGTGTAATAGGGGATTGTGGAAGTCACTGATTGAACTAAGGTGGCACGACCCATAAGATTAAGAGAATTTGCCTTCCACCCAGCCAATTTGGCATTAAGTCTCTCTAAGATGTATTGATAATGCTTTTTGGAAGCCTTGGAATGGAGCAGAGGGCACCAAGATACATACCAAGGTCTTTAGTCAAATTAAAACCACATAACATACTCAGATTTTTAGCTATCCTAGTATTAATATTAGGGGAGACAAACAATTTAGATTTATGCTCACTCACAAGTTGGCCAGATTCATCACAAAACATATCAAGAGTCTCTTTCATAATTTTGCATTGATCCACAGATGCAACTCCAAATAGCATAATATCATCCGCAAAAAATAAATGAGAAAGACAAGGGCCCTCAGAGGAGATTTTTATACCTTCCCATTGATTGGTAGCAACTCTTTGGTTAATGACAGCAGAGAATCTCTCCATGCATATAACAAAGAGGTAAGGAGAGAGAGGATCACCTTGTCTCAATCCCCTTTCAGGTCTAAAGGGAGGGAGAGACTCACCATTCCACATAATGGAGGATTCAATATTAGTCACGCAACTCATAATCAAAGCAATCAATTCCTCATTAAACTGACAATATCTGAGAGAGTCAAGTAAGAAATCCCAAGAAATCCTATCATAAGCCTTATCAAAATCAATTTTCCAAATCATACCACCTTGTCGAGCTTTACTATTTTTAAGAGTATGGATAATCTTTTGGCAAATGATAACATTATCAGAGGTCTGCCTTCCAGGAATAAAACTAGATTGGAAAGGACTAATAATACTGTCCAAAAGGGGTCTTATACGATTCACAATAATTTTTGACACCACTTTATAGGAAACATTACTTAAACCAATAGAGCGAAATTGAGTAATGGATTCAGGATTAGTCACTTTGGGAATTAAAACAATATTGGTACGGTTAATCTCACTAGGGATGCATCTGTTAGAAAAACAAATTTGAATGAGAGTACAAAAGGAATCCCCAATAATGTCCCAATATTTGTGATAAAACACAGCCTGGTATCCATCAGGACCAGGAGCTTTGTAAGCTCCAATGTTCTTAACCGCATTAAAAATCTCCTCACGAGAAGGAGTAAGAGCAAGAGAGGCATTATCCTCAATGGACACCACATTATGATCCCAATGATACCAATGCATAGAAGTATTATTGGTACTGACACAGAAGAGGGCCATAAAATGGTTATTGATGAGAAATTTGATGTCCTCTTCCTTGTCAACCCAATTACCATCACTGTTTTTCAAAGCCAGAATTTTGTTCCTTCTCCTCCTTATGACAGTAGAAAGGTGAAAAAATCTCGTATTACAATCACCATCAATAATCCATTTAGAACGTGATTTTTGAAACCAATGAAGCTCTTCTTGTTTCAAAATATTTTGGTAATCAATTGATAAATCTTTTTCTAGAAGAAACAGATTATGGGAGTAATTCAGACTTTGGCTCTTCTGAATACCCTCCAATCTAGCAAGAATATGCTTCTTTTTAAGAAAAATATTCCCAAAAACCTCTTTCTTCCAAATTTGAATTTTATCGGTAAGGTTATCCAAATGACACATAAAAGGGCCAGTGGAGTTACCCCAAGAAAGATTGACAACATTACCAAAATCAGGGTGGGAAGTCCACATGTCTTCAAAACGAAAAGGTTTAGTACGCACACTAGAGGATGGGAGACCATCAGTAAAAACCAAAAAGGGCCAGTGGTCCGAATAGACTCGAGGCAGATTTTTCACAATGGCATTAGGATACATAAGATTCCACTCACTATTGCAGACTGCCCTGTCAAGTCTAACCATAGTGTTGGCAAGCCCAGCTCTATTATTCGTCCAAGTGAGCTTAGGTCCTATGCATCCTAGATCGATAAAGTTACAATCATTAAGAAATTGCGAGAATTTATTACACCTATTGTATGAGTTACTTCGTTGGAAGCTTCTCTTCTCCGAGCTCTCTGCGTGATCATTGAAGTCCCCTGCTAGAAGCCGAGCTTTACTTTCATTAGTGGTTCTTTCTTGAAGATCATACCACATCAGATCCCTACTTATGGGGTTAGTGCTACCATATACAGCAGTGAATATCCACTCCACATGGTCCACGCGTGATATTGTAGCATGAATGGCTTGATTAGTAACTTCCACAGCAGAAACATTCACATTTGCGGGATTCCAAAGAACCCAGATACCACCAGATCGGCCCATAGGGTCAGAAAAGGAATTAGCCGTAAAACCCTTCTTTTTGAAAAACTCGTTAAGATTAGATAAGGGGACTTTGGTTTCAACCAGTACCAACACATTAGGGTTATGGTTAGAGATGAGCTCAGACATGTTTCTTTTGAACATACTATTTCCGGCTCCTCTACAGTTCCAGATGAGAAAAATCATTGAGAAAAATTTTGGAAGAAAAGGGAGAGGGAGGAGTTCATTCCATCCTACCAGTTTCATAACCTCCATCTGGTCTCGAACTGAGCCGTTCTTGCTCTCCAGGTCTATTACATAAAATGGGACTCCGGCTACGTTGAATCCTGGAGCCGTCACCTCCAGCTTTGTTTTCAAGGTCGACCATTCCACCTTTACTAATGCTCCTCCGTCTTCTTCGGGTTTGATCAGGGTGCAGATCGGCTGATGGCGGAGAAGGGATGTTTCGATTTCCATCTGAAACTATCTGGGGTGGGGGTTGGTGCTGAGAGAGAGGAGAGCGAAGAGGTAGGGAGGTGCTGGCGTTCGGTAGAAGGTTAGGGTTTTCCCCTCTGGGTCTCATCTCATTTAGGTTAGTAGAGAAACCATTAGTAGGTGGCACATCCGATGGGCCTTGTGGGCTATCTTTAATGGGATTATTGGGCTCCATATTGCCATTCTTTGGTCCATATCTGTCACGCCCTCAATTTTCAACATATTTAATAAACATTTTTTCCTGAGATATATCTCGATAAACTCATAAATTTACCCATAAGTCACCTCACAACGCTACATTGATAATGAACAATAAATCAAATTTTGATACCCGTATCCCATACAAATTGTTTCTCCAAATATGTTACATTCTAA